>VZTL01031792.1:6589-18636 GCA_013400535.1 Scopus umbretta
GCTCTGGCTCGGGGCGGGGGGGGGGGGGGAAGCCAAAGCTATGGTGCAGTAGCAAGAACGCAAGAAAATGCATCTTTAAACTTTTTTTTTTTCCTGATCTACTTTCTGTATGACTCACGAGCCAGGCTCTAAAATGGCCTCCAAACATGCATAATTTTACACATCCAAGTGCCTGCATATGCAGTGCTCTTAAATATCCCTGAGGCGTCGGCTTTGCTACTGGGGCGGAGCGGGGAAGGGGCGGAGGAGTTCATCCCCAGAAGGGCCCTAAGGTGAGTTAGCATCGCTTCCCTGATGGCCTTACCCTTGGGTGTGCGCCGGTCAACCACCAGCGTCCATGCAACCTGCTCTTCTCCACAGGTTTATGCCGAGCTGGTCAGCTTGGAGAATGTCTGTTGTTTTGGGTTTTTTGGGTTTTTTTTGTTCTTCTCCTCCTATGAAAGGCTTAGCCTGTGAAAGAAGACGTGGGCTTTCTGAGTGCCAGTTGTATTCCAGGAGCTAGCTGGACAAGGGAGGCTGAGGGAGAGCCAGACTTTGGAAAAAGTTATGCCCGAAGCTATAGAAATAAGGCTGACACCACCTTTGGGCCGATGCTGTTGCTCTTCAGTCATAGGGCAGTGGGACCTGCCACCCCTGCTCACGGAGTCAACAAAAAAAAAATGCTAAAAATTAAATCTGCTTACCTGTTGTTTTTTTCTTTCAGCGATTCCTGACAGGATCCCTTTTAAAGCAGTCATCTCGTCTGTGCTTCTCATAGCTTTTGTGAAATAATTAAGAGCTCTTAAATGAACAGCCAGCGCATAGACGTGCTCGCAGGTGTCGGAGCAGGGTTTTCACCCCTCAGGAGGGGTTGTACAAAGTGTTCTCAGCTGAAGCAACGGACCAGGTAACAGCCAGAGTCATGGGTGGCTCTTTCAATGGCTTGTGATAATAAACCTCAATTTTAGGGGTTTGGTGTGCAGATGACATCCCCTCTTCTGAAAGTGGCCTGTGTGTGCAGCGGTACTCGGCACGTGTTTTGGGTGCTTTCTGTCGGTCAGGGTAGGGTGAGCGTACCTGACATAGCAGAGACATGTTGATTTGATTAAAATCTGGCTCTATTGTCAGGCAGAAGCCCCGAATCCCCCCTTTACCCTTTCTGCAAGCAGAAAGAAGTGCAATTTTCATTCAGCATAGATGTTTCCCTTTCATCCCTGAAGCTAATTTTTTTTTTCCTGCAGCAGTTTTGGTGAAATTATGTATCGCTTGTGATAATTCATTTTAAAAATTCCTGAGCTGTGTGGCGTACTTTCATGAAAATTCATTTAGATAAAATTAGATATTATTGTTTAATGAGGTGGCATTTCAATTTAGACCTTGCATCATGCATATACCAAGAGTTTTTTATGGAATAGTTAGGTTCATTTGAGTAATAAAGGCTGAATCATGGGGGCTTTAATTCTTAATCGCTGTGAGGATTGTTATCTGTGGGATGTGAGCTGTCTTAGTGGTATTCAATCAAGTGTCCACTTAGCCGTGACCAGAAGTAATTGCTCCCAAGTGGGTTGCACAATGACCTGTTAATACTTGCTTTGACCCTCTGACCTTGTCTGCCCCATTGTTTAGGATTTTATAGCGAGCGAGTCTGCATTTCTGTGGGGTCAAGTAGATATCTGAGGTCAAACATTTTCTGATTACTCCATAGTGTACACTGTAAGTCTGCGGAGTTGTTGCATAGCAATAGTCGCCACTTCAGAGCAGGACGCGAAGGGTTGGGAAATTGTCTTCCTGAATGCATGTAAACAGTTTAATATTTTACTGAAAGAAGTTCATCTTGTAAATTAGGTATGAATAATACATTTGTAATTACTACTCATGTCTTTAAACACTTGTGTCTTAATTGGCTTGGGTATTTTTTTAATGTATTTGCATTTTGTCAGGGAAATTAATTTTAACTTGCAGAGATGGAAGGCGAGTTGCGTGGACGGGGGACGGCTTCGTCCTGCATCCCTTTAGCGCCTGGGCTTGTGTCAGTGCTTCTAGATGAGTTCAAGTGGGGGTTGCTTCATCGCTGCCTCGGACTGCTGCCGTAGACTATTTTATGTGCCTCTCTCAGCCTTCCAGAATTAATTTGACCTACTTGTTGATGACGGCGACCCGCAGATGGTTGGGATGTCCTGTATTAATTTATTGGCCGCGTTTAAATGTTGCTGAAAGCGTGGTCATGTCGTGCAGTAATTTGCAGGGGGGCTTGCCGTGTTGTGTAGCTGAAACGCGGTATTTTTCTTAGCAGTGTATCTGGCAAAATAGCGTCGTTGTACAAACAAAGCCTTGGTATTGTTTGTAGCACTGCTCCCTCTTCTCCTGTCGTGTTTACTGAGTTCACTAGCCAAAACACTTCTGCGCGCTCTTCAGCCTTGTAGGTCAGCTTTGCTCTAAAATAACATATATGCCCATCTCTCGGCATTGCATCCTAGGGAAAAATATTTTGATTACCGTTGCCTGAGTGGGGCTGGTGGGATGACACAAAGCAGTTGGATCACGATACAGTTTGGGGACAAACACAGCTAGCGTTCCTGTGAGAGAAGCAGACTATAGTCAACTGAGTAAGCAAGAAACGAGTGCTAGAGGGAAAACTATATAGCATATGTGGGGGAGAAAAACAAAACAGTGACTCTCTTCCTACTGCCAGAATATTTAAAAACAAACAAACAAGAAAGCAAAGCAAAGCAAAGCACGCCTTGCAGTGAAGGGAACCTGTGGATTTTTTCTTACTATGCGTGAGGCCGTGTGGGGATCTCCTCTTGCCAGAATGTCCTCGGGGAGGTTGAACTGCCCGTTCTCGGGGACCAGGTCGTGGTCAGTGCAGGACCTCATAAGGCCACCCGTGGGTTGGCCACAGAGGCCCTCAAGAGCTCCTTATTGATTTGACTCTTCATCCTTTAAAACCGCATGAAAACTGTGACCTTTTGTGCCAAATTGTCTCTGAAGCCTTCTGTGTTGTAAGGGTTCAGGCATGGCTGGATTATGGAGTCATGCAGTCTTATTTCCCCCTCAGACTGCGATCTGGAGGCGCTCCTGACCTCAAACCAGCCCTGGATATTATGGCCGTCTTTCTCTGGGCCATCCACCTCTGCCTCCCCACCGCAGCTTGTCTTAGGAGGGAGCGTTTCCTCGAATCTCCTCATCCTCTCTGGAAAATATAAGTGTGGGAGATGAAGGGATTTTCTTCTCGTGTTGCTTAAGGTCTGGTTGCTTCACTGGACGGAGCAATCCCTTCTTCAGGGGGCCTGCACAGACCCCAGGTAAGGCGGACCAGGAATGAAGAGCTGTAGCCTCCTTGCGCCACAGAGCAAGAAGGGTGGTGAGACTGGGGGAGAAGGCACAGACACGCGTAAGTTCTTACCAGGTGCATATTTTGGGGCTGATGGTAATGAAACAAGTGTATCATCGTTCTCTCTTAACAATTTAGTCAGGACTGGGACGTTTCTCATAAAGACCCCATGACTAATGTTACCATGGGAAATCCAGAGGGCTTCGTGAACTTGATTTTGAGGTTTTTGCTGTGTTTGTTGAGGTAGATACCGTTTTCGCAGGAAAGTGGTGTGCTCTTTACTCCCCTTTCTAAAAAAGAACATGCAGCTTGAAAAACTGAGTACGCAGCATCTCTAACGTGATACTCATGCTTCGCACCAAGCCCGGGCGCTCTGGGTGCCTTCTCTCCTGGTGACGCCTGCAGCAGAGCACCAGGAGGAACATGCTTTTGGTGGAAAGATCTTGTGCCGAGTCCAGAATAAGCAGAATATTTCTTAACTTTTGAAAGGAATGCGAGCAGATGCCACGGAAATGAAAGATCCCGTTTAACACTGATACTGCAACCTTGATCTTTTTTTTTTTTTTTTTTTTTTTTTAAATGGAAATGTGGGAAAACATCTAAAATGTTGCAGAGGGTTTTTGGAAAGCCTGCATTTCCCACACGCTCGGGTCTGTGCAATGCCTTTGTAGGTGGTGTGTGGTTTGTGTCAATCATCAGTCAGGTGCTAATGGTGATAGAGCCACATTCAGCCTTTGAACCCGATGCTGTGTGCATTGATCTTTGCAAACAAGTTTATACAAGCTGGGGGAACTGAAGGCTTGTAGCCACAGTTTTCAGCTATCTCCAGAGTTTCCTTTTGTAGCTCAGAAGGCAGAATACCACTTCTGCAGCAGCCTCAGACACTGCTGCGACGAGCCTTTCCTTTGCCTTGATATCAATTTAGCCATTTCATCTTTTCCCCAGCAGACTAAGCAGCAGCACAGATTGGCCGTTATAATTAATTTTGTGCAGGAAGCAAGAGCTGAATGTTCCAGCATCTCCTGGTTTTCGCTCTAGTTGAAGAGGGCACTCCTCGTACTGGCTACTCTTCCAGTTACAGTCCTTTCAAGGAAAATATGAAGCTTTTCATGGGCCTGGGTATGGGTTTGGTGATGATGTTTTAGGGGATCAGTATAGCATCCTCGCTGCATGCAGATGGGGGCAGCTGTTGAACCAAGTGAACAAAAGGATTAAAAAAGAAAAAAAAAAAAAGACTGTCGTTGGGGCAATTTGTGCCGGTGGCCTTTTGAGCTCTTCCTGTTATGACTGGTTGCATCTTGCTGCTTTTCTAAATCCACCACCAAGAATGCATCATAAGAAAGTGAAACTCCCGTGTCAGCCCAGTCATGTCAGTGTGTGATAGTGGTGCCGTGCACTCTGGGGGCTGTATGCCTTCTCTCATTAGTTTGCTTTTTGAAAAGGGTGGGTTTTTTGGGGTTTTTTGTTGTTGTTGTTGTTGTTTTTTTTCAGAACTGCTATGTACCTTTTCACATGGTCCTAGGACACCTTGCAGACCTGGTCCTGCCAAGCACTGAACAGCCCGAAGAGTTGTTAAAACTTGAAATGAGAAGCAGAGGTGCTCAGCAGTTCTCAGAAGCACTCGGCACCTTCCAGGATAGAGCAATTTAAAAAAGAAAAAAAAAAAGAAAAACACACAACAAAAAACATGAGATGTAGTTATGCAAATTATGACCTTTAAATGCATTTTATATTTGGATTGAAGTTGCTAATGCATTCTTTCCAAGTTCTGTTTTTCCAGTGCGATTCTGCTTTGGGTGCTTCTCTTTGTAATGGTGGAGTGGAGCGGTGCTGGCCCCGTGGAGGGAGCGCGGGACACGATGACTTGGAAAAGCAGCCACCGTGCTCTGGGATGGGCAGCACATCAGTTAGCGAGGAACTGAAATAGGTGCATTTTAATTTCTCTGGAGGGTCTGAGCACGTTAACTAGATGGCAGATTCCTCATTAGCTAGATGGATTAAAATTTGTATCATGGCTGATGCCTATCCTGACTAATATGTGTAAGTAACAGCTCGTTCTACTAGAGCTATTGGACGTGGCTTGGGTGGAGGAGAGGAATTGGCTTCTGCGGAGGATATTTGCAGAAAGTCACATTTCCACCATATGTTAGCAGGAGTCTCTTTGGATGCAGGTTTTTGGATGGAGTCCTCTGTGTTGCTGTAATCTGGTTTGTCCTTTTTCTACCACTAGTTCTGAATCATACCAACTACTTGGACTCCTCTGTGTGTTTCCTGAAGGACAGTGGGAACATTTCTGCTGGCTCAGCTACCTTTTGCCTCTTACTTCATCTCGATGAAGAAGTAAGGTCTGGAGGACTAAGGGAGAACTTTTGTGTCAGTCAGGAGTGAGAAGGGCTGCAAAAATTCTGAAAATTCTGCCAAACTTAAAAAGAAAAAAAAAAAGGAAGGTACTGTAAACCTCATCAATCCTGATTTAGGTCTGGCTTGTGACAAATCATTATGTAGGAAGGGAAATATCCCTTTAATTTTTAATAGCTTTGCAGTGAAGTTTTATTAGGCAATAGTCTGGTTCCCAAGTGGATAAAAGATAAGGGTGAGGGCCAAGTAATATTTTCCCCTCCCGTGAAGTTGGGAAAGGGAGAGAGGGGTCATGGCGAGACGGCTGCCTTCTGAAGCTCAAAGCAGCATCCTTCTCTGTGCCACAAGCATACCGAATGCTTCCAAATGGATATTTACAACATAAATATGTTCAGGATGTGGGTAGCGAGAGAAGTGTGGGAATAGACGCGAAGGTGCATGGGAGTGGGGATGCGAAGGGGGAGGTGTGAAGAGAGCCAGGAGAGTGTGATGCACATTTTGCAGATAGCTTCTCTTTGGGTACCTCCTTCCAAAGCTTGGGTGCAGACTCTCCTGCTCCTACCAGTGTGTCCTGGGGCTTCATGTTCGCTGCAAAGAGGTTCTCCTACCCGTCTCTGCTAACGTTACCGGTTTCTTACTTCCACAGCGGTTTATTTTCAGGGAACAGCAGCTGGTAATAAGCCTGGATTGGTCGAGTAGCTTCATTTGTAGTTTGGTGGCTGTTGGTTGGTGTTTCTTACAGCATTTCCCAGGCACCGACTGCAATAGACACTTCACTGGCACTTAATAAAGCAGCGTAGGGCACTCCTCGATAATATAATCCTTATGCCAGCCCGGTTGCTAAACCCACGAGTCCCTCAGGCAGTAGTAGACAACTACAGTTGGCGTTGCTGCTTGTTTTACTGTTGTCTCAGATGACTAGGCAGCATTTCTGCGATTTTAAGGCAGTGTGTTATTGCAGTATCTGGGATGAAATTGCCACTTACAGATGTATAGGTGACAATCTGACTCCCTTCAGCTGTTGAGCATCGGTGACTTGGGGAGGCTTGTGGAGTGGGGCACCTTTGGTGCACCGCGCCGAGTACCAGAAATGAGCATCTGGCCCTCTCTTGTCGTTTTTTCTTTTCCTTTCTTTTTTGAACATCTGCTTGCCTGATTGTTTTCTGGTTTTGTTTTTCCTTCTTTTTTTTTTTTTTTTTTTTTTTGGGTCTTTTTTATTTTGCGNTCCTGTGGCTCTTTTAATTTGCGGTGAATGTGTATTTAATGTAAGTAAGATGTTAGCTTCTGTCTAGTTTTTCAGCAAGCATTCCAGTAATTACTGGAGTACCTTTGAATGCTACAGCTGCTATTTCTAAGTTAAGGAATCACATTTTCCAAGCATTTATAACTGAATTCACATGGGTAAAACTTGGCATTCAAATTGCCGGCCCACATATCTTATTTTGTCTTGATCCTTTAAGTTAGCATATCAGCTTTGTGTTTGATTAAAATGGCAAAAATGGCTTCTGGCTGCTTTGGGTGGGCTTGTAGTAGTGTTGTTTTATGAAATTGTTTTAATATTAAAAAATGTTACTGGTTTGGGCCCTGAAATTATTTCTTTGTAGTTACTACTGTGAGCTGGTGTCTTTTTTTTGGGTTCCCCCCCGCCTTCTGTCCTCTTTACCCCTTATTACTGTGCAGCAGTCACTATTATTTTAATAGTACTTGTTGGTACATCTCTGAGGAGCTTCTCAGAATGTGGCTTGATCCTTTCTCTGCTGATGTCTGGCAATCCCTTTCTGCCAAAGGATGCTGGCTAAGGCCAGGCTCCCCCCCGCGCCCTCAGCGATGTTAGCTTGGCTTCTCCAAATGCTCCTGGAGAGCGATGCACCCAGTTCCTGGTGGGTTCAGAAAATTGAAAAACAGCAGCCATGATTTTAAATTCACCTTTTCGTCACAAATAGTAGCATTACGTCTGCAGGGTTGCGATGACCTATGGATTGGCTGCATCGGCAGCGGTGCTTTGCTTTGCACTATTTGAACGCAGGGGACATTTTGAGGATGTCCCAACGCTGTCATCACAGCTCCAGCTCCGTGGCTGCTCTGCAGCATGAAGTAACTCTCTCTTTTTTCCTTTTTTTCTATTCGAGATGTGAAGTCTGGTTCAGAGGAAATGTGATTTTTGCATTTCCCTGCCGAGTGAGGTATTTTTTTTTTTAATTTTCGAAACTGTTTGCTGGGACTTAGAAGTTGAAAGGTAAAAAGGAAAAAAAAAAAAAGAAAGGAGGGGGGGAAAAAAAAAAAAAAGGAAGAGATCTGAAATTTGACCTCCAAATAATTAATGTGACCACTTCATAGATGTGGTAATAAAAATTACAGAGCTTTATTAGGAGAAAATAAGGTACGATGTATGGTTTGTTTCTATGGGCAGGTATGCTAAATGTAGAGCAGGTGAGTTGAACGATAATAACTAAACTGATGGATCTGGTAAAGCTAGGTACTTAAGTGATATTATTTAGTAACACAAATTTTTTGAAAAAGCCTCAGTCTTCTGATAGAAGTCTGAGAATACCACTGGACTTAATTAACTACCAATACTAATTTATGTCATTGTTACCAGCAGTAGTTTTACTCACATTTCGATATTTGAGCTGCTTAACTCCTCTTTGTGGCAAATGTCCCTCTAACGGGATATATAAAGTGATGTTTTGCACGTAATTATGCTTTAATTACATATATTCAGGAGAGAAACTTATCCAGACTTTGAGGATAGACGTTGGATTTTGTCTCGAACTCAGGTTCTATTTGGATGTTACAGGAAGCTGGTATGTACAGGCTCTGCCATGCTTGGTGCTCCATACCTCTGGCTTGCACTCTGCACACTGGGGTGCAGATACGGGTGCGTGAGCGTGGAGGAGCACCCGTCTCTTGCCCAAGGTCACGTACGGTTGGATGCAAGGAATGACTGTCCCACGAGCCATCCGCAGGGCTGCCCGGGGCGAGCGCGGGCAGAAAATGACCCAAAATGCCTCTTGCTGCTCCTCCGCACCACGCCGTCCCCTCGCCCCAGCGCCGGGACCCGCGGGGAGAGCATCCAGCCAGGACTGTGGATTTTGGCTCAGCGGCGTTTCAAGAATCGCTTAAAACTCGAGGAATTCATAACTTTGGAATTCAGCAAATGCGCACAACTCCGCGCATCTGTCGCTCCATCAGCACGCACCGGCTTTCTCCCTTCCTTACCCTGCGCATCTCGGGCTAAATATCTTGTGATTAACGACGTTAACTGGGAGGCTTGTACTCCCGAGCATCTTATCAGCAGCCCTGCAAACTCCGCCGCCGCGCGGGGAGCGTGCCGGCGAGGGAACGGCAGCGCCGGGCGAGCTCAGGCCGGGCCGGGGCGGCTGCTCTGTGGTTTGTTGTGTCTGGTTTGGTTCCTACTTTTCAAGTTGCAGTTGCATTTGGTCATTCGAAGCTTATTTTCCTAGTCTGGCCAAGCCAGCAGGATCCCCGTGCGCTGCAGGGGAACATAAAACATCAGCCTTTAAGCTGGAGTGCTCAGTAGATAAGGATTTTAAGACTCTTGCATCATGCGCTGTGTCTTATGGGCTTACTTAGTATACTCCATTTGATTTAATTTAGATATTGAATAAGGAGAAACGCTTTAAGAGCCAGAAAAAGTACCGTAGGTTGTAGTGCCTCCTCTTTCCCCATTGCCTTAAAGACAAGATGGCTGGGAGGGCTGACTTAGGCTGCGATTGCATTTATTTAATTGTAGGAAGTAACAGGGTGTTTTCAAGCTACTTAAAAACCATGTTACGCCTTATCTGTACTACGAAGTGTTTCCCAAAGCCAACAAGAATTCATTGGGCTTTTGTTTTATCTCTTCTTTTCCCTGACTAAATGTAAAGAATGACTTTTCAACCTGTGCAAAGATTAGGAAATGCGCAAAATTAGTGCATTATGTCAGTCGGGTGGCTTGGGGAGGGCATGAAAAGTCAGCGGGTGGCTCTGCCAGTGGCCTTCCCCTTCCCCATCCTATAAATACAAATAAAAATTGTAGCCGAGTAGCTACAAGCGTTAGCTTGCGTGCTGATAGGTAGCCATTTATCTTGCTAAAAGGTTTGGTTTGCTGCTTGTTTGTCTTGGCAGGGTTGAGGGTGGCTGGGGAGCAGGAGGTGCTGTGGGATGGCGTTCCCGGGAGATAAGGAAAACCTCGGGGATGCGGTTTGCTCGGCGTGGGGCGGCAGCAGCGCTGCCTGCCTGGGGGGTCGGCCTCGGTGGCCCCGCTGTTGTCACCGCTTCGCGGGAGGCTACGACAAGGGGCTGCTGGCTGTGCACCACGTCGATTAGAAGGGCGAGAAACAGCCAGCCTGCCAGGCAACGTTTTGCTGTAGCGGTGAATGGGGAGCTGGCAGAAGTGAACTATTTCCAAGGCGTAAAGGCAGCGGGTTCAGAAGTTTGGAGGTGGGATTGGGATTGCTTGCAGAGATCCCTCGGCTGGCCAAGATGCGCGCGCTGGATTTCGTTGCTGCCACAGGCTTGTGTACCTTTTACTACACACCACAAAAAGTGCGTTTGGATTGTAATAAATTTGCATTTAATTATTTCTGTATCCGCAATTATTATTTTATATAGAATGTATTTATATGTTATAGAATATAGATTTGCATTTATTTATTATTTATAGAGAACCTTTCATTTGAGAATATTAATCAGTGCATGAGTCTGCACCACCCTGCAGTAATCACGGCTGGGTGTTCTCTCTCAGTCCGTGAGAGCCTGGAGGATCTTCAGAGTGGGTGAAAATCATCCCAGACGTAGGTTTAAAAAAAGAAAGGGAGGAAAAAAAAAAAAAAAAAGGAAAAGAAAAGCAGGCCTCCCAAAAGCTGTGGTGGAACCCGGTATTAGCAAATGCTTCTAGGAAGTTTGACTGAGAGCCATATGGCAATGTGGGGAGTATTATCCATCGCTCCAAAAGTCGGTCTCTGAATCAGCCTATTGACTTCAACAGCACTTAATCATGTGTTTTAGTTCTTCTTTGAAAAGGCTTGCATTCCTGAATCATGTCCTCCGATTTTAACCACTAGACGGTACTTTGTTTTGTGGTAGCAGACAAGTCCAGTCATATTTCTGTGACTAAGTTTGCAAGTTTTGACTACATCACTAGTGAAGTATGCTGATGAATATTCCCCCTCTTATCAAAATCCAAACATTTGCTGCTGTCCTTGAATTTTAGGGTGAAACCGAGTGTCTTCCTGGGATGGAGTTGGTGGGACGCTGCAGGATACTCTGCTTTTGTACGTTCGTCTGCAGAGCATTGTGGATGCTGTGATGGAAAAAAACGGGTAAAATCAGTGATCTCAAAATACTGCCCTGAATTCTGCTTTCAAAAGCCCCGCGCGTTGGTGGTGATTGAAGCCATACATTAACACAAGAACCAGTTGCGCGGGTCCGAATTCGGATTGTACTTGGGTGCTGAAGTACGTCCTGGAGCCTTACACGTGGCCCTGCTGTGTCAGGGATGATTTTGGACTCTGTGTTTGGTGAACGAAAATGGTGTGTTTGTGCACCTTTTTTGGGATGTATCAGTTTGTGCCTGTTCCATCCACAAGTGCCCCCGGGTGTTATCGCACAGGTCGAGTTGCCAGGTACAGACCGTGGGTTGCAAGGCGGCAGGGCATCAGTGCCGGAGGGTCCGGGCGGGCTCCGTTCACAACTGCCACAGCGTCAGAAATGCGGAGAACGTGCGCTCCCCTCCCTGCTGAGGGAGTTCCCAGGGATTTCTGCTCCAGTCTGTGCCTTATTAAAAGGAAATTCCGGGCAAACCCCTGTGCCGCTACCTGGTTTGGCACACAGAGAGGAAAAAAATCCTGTCCCACCCCGTTCCTGGGGAGAGGATGCATGGGCTTTGCTTTTCATCCCTAAGAGTCATTATATTTCAGCAGAATTTTTTGTCTCACCTTTCGGTGTTTTTACAGCTAAAGCAGTTTTTACTTCGCAACTTTCAACATCTGGAATTCGATTTCAGTTTATTAAAAAAAAAAAAATAAAAATTCGCAGTCTGGATGAAACACCAATGCCTTTGTATTTGCCCGCAATTTTTAGCTTTAATTTTGTATCTTTGGCAAATGCCAGAAGTCCCAAGTAGATGCATGTTCAGTAGCTGCCGTTTTCTGCTGTGTCTTAGTCTTAACCATTTTTTTAATTGTTATTATTTTTCCTGTTAGACACTTTTCTAATGGGGGATAATACCAAAATGATTAATCAAATTACGCAGGAGAGCAAAGTGGCTGATGCACCAAGCTGTGTATAGCTGCTGTCTTCTGCAGTGAGGTTATCTCCCCGTCACTGAAGTTGCTTAATGGGCCTCTTAGGCTCTATTTTTTTTTTTTTTTTT
>VZTL01031794.1:0-19084 GCA_013400535.1 Scopus umbretta
ATAGCTGGGAATAACACATGAATTTTCAGGCCCACCGCTGGAAGACATGAAGGAATGCTCATGTGCTGAAAGTTTATTATTTAAAACACCCCCTTCAGACGCTTCACCTATTAAATGGTATTGTGCCTCCTTACAAACCTTGCCTTAAAGTTCTTTACGGCAGAAGATGGAACTGCCTTTTTCATTGCCTATATCTGCTGGAATATCTGTGTGGGGATTAACCATATCAGAGAGCAAAGCAGAGGGCTTTTAAGGTGGAAGGTACAGTAAGACTTGAATACCAAGAGGTAAATTGGAGAACTCTCATTTCAGCTACCTATATAATAGAACTTCCAGTATTGTGCTTCTCCTCTTCCTCTTTCCGAGATACCTACCAGTATAATACATGTATTACAATAATTTAGCCTTATGAGGAGACAGTGGATGGTCTCTCAAAGACCAGCAGACTTGTCACTCTTGTACTTATTGAAAAGAATTGCCATTCTTTACTTTACTTACCTTAGTAACAAAGAAATTACTTCTGCATTTCTGTTGCTGATGGTCCTCATATTTTCTTACCCCTTTTTGTCCTCCTCTCTGTCTCAACAGCAACACATACATAAAGATCTACATTCTACGTGAAGTTATTTACTTTGAGTCTCCAATATTATAATTAAATTTTCCACAAAAACCTCCCATTATTCCCAGAAAATTAGAATGATACTTTGAAATGTAATGGAAATATGGGCAGAATATTCAACCCAGGAGGCAGGGCTTTGCTCTCCATTATGAGGCTTTGCAACAAAGAGACAAAGGTTATTGAGAAGGCAACAATCTAGGTTAGCTAGCTCCTCTGAAAGAGATGAGGGATGTCTTGTATCGAACTAAGATGACAAATTCTGCCTCAGTCAATTTACTACTCGGAGTCCTATGCCATACAAGACAAATGGTGGTTTTTCTTAGTTTCCATTCTCCTCCTGCTTCTCAAATCTCTTCATAAAGTCCAGTTATTTTGTACTTAATTGCCCTGAGATCTAAAGCATTTTGCCTCTGGCTTGTGAATCAAATATTGCTCTTACAGACTTGCCTTGATTTATACTCTGAATATTATCTGTAGAGTACACTAGTCATCTTCTAGGAAAACATGCCCTTTGAAGTAAGTAGCACAAGAAAAGTGAACAGTCTTGTCCACAACTTAGGGAAACACAGAAGTTTTTTTTGTTTTAGTTTGTTTTTTTTCCCCGAAAGAATTACCGGAATCTATTTTCTTGCCATTGCAGTGGCCACAACTCTTGTTCATATTCCAGCATTCTCACAAAGGGAAGCCTGCCACCTTGTTCTCTTTTGCTGCCTGATGACTTGTATCACACCTGTGCAAAGTACTATTATTTTTTTTCCTCCTCTGTCCTTAAATTCTTCCTCTGTTTTACAGCATTGCCCCACTTTTTGCAGATGTATCTGTCTACAGTTTTCATTCAATAATGTTGGCTTAAAGAACAGAAGTCTTAGGAGACTATTTTTCACATCAACCTTGTACATGCTGACATGAGAACCGTGTAAAATAAGGAGATAAATGTACTTTGGTTTTGTGCTTTTGACATGGCAGTTGCAGTTTTTATGGACTTCTTAGTTCTAGTAGGATGTAATTCTGTTTGATCGGTATGAACATGTTTCTTTACTTATTGCAACCAGACAAGGACAGTGTATAACAGAAGATTTTTCACTAGCATAAATGTCAGCCCAAGGGCTAATTCCTGTTGAATGTCAAAAGATGGATGTCCAAATGCTATTTTGTGCTGCTGAAAATATCTCCATTTGTTAGCACCCATATTTTAAGTGGAAAATTTATTTCTGCCTAGACCTATGTGTCTGTATGCATGTCAGCATAATTATATAGACATTACATTAAATTTGGGGTCTTAATGTGTTAAAACTAGACACAGAGAGTTGTGAGTAATGTGAGTTAAGTCTCTCTGGCCACTGGGTGTCAATGTTGATGCATATTCCATCAAGAAAGAAGAATTTTATAGGCAACAGAAAACAAACGTTTCTAAGTAGATAGTATAAATGGATTATCTAGGTTGACTGTGAAAATTTGCTTATTCCTTCTCTCCTACAGAATTGTTCGCTTATAGTAATTGCCTAATACACACATACATACCAGTTTTTTTTCCTGTACTTGTTCAATATATCTGTGACATGATTCCGTTATGGAGGTTACTTCTTACCCAATTCACTGTGTTTCAGCTGTGACAAAAACTGCAATGAATTCACAGAAGTTGTTTGATTACAAGGACAAAAGCACTTTTAAAAAAAGCAAAATCTAGCAACTGTTTGGAAAAAGTATTTGAAGACTCTGAAAAATACACATATTTTACTAATATTCCTCCACAGATTTTGCTAAGTTCGTTAGCACTCATGTGCCTAGTTTCTTCAAAAAGAGCTATCTAGGCCTATTGATTTCTAGGACAACGGAGTCTTTGCTTAATGTGGTGCATGCTGCTATGCTGGATTTAATGTATCTGTGCACACATACTTCCGCAGTCATCAAAATGGTAGTTTTACTTTGAAATCGCTTAAGTAAAAATGGTAACTATGCTGCTACAGTCTTCAGAAATAAGTCTGCAAGAACTAAATCAATACATTTCTATGTAATTCTTCAAGTCCTTTTTTTATACTGAAATAACAGAGATGTTCACTGTTGTCTTTAAATATTGAACCATTACATTTACAACAAATTTTAAAATTCTTGACTATCAAAAATCACAAATAGGATTATTTTTTTACTCTCCCAGCACTTTTGGGAAACATATGTAACCACTTCCGTCCAGACCCAAAGTTCACAGGAAATTACATTCTTGCTGTTAAACAAGCATCTATGATTAAAAGCATCTGCTGATTAAGCACAATAGCCTTCTGATAAAATTGCACTTTTTAAGTGCTGAAGGCCCAGAGGACAAATTGGCAGCCTGAAACTTTTGTAAAAGTTGTAAGCTTTTGTCTTCCTCCTCTTTTTCTCTACTTTTTCTTTATTGCTATAGTTGCCCACTATAGCAACTGTATTTAAACCCAGCCAGGGTCACGTCCATGCAGATTCATGGCTCTTATCACATAATCACATTGTTCCTGACGGGAACTTACAATTTAATTAAACTGAGCACTCTCTGTTCAACTTGGAATACAAATAGCCACCCCGCATGCCAATTACAAGTGCCCACCTGGAGATCATCAAGAATGAGAAGGATCTGATAAGAACAGCTCTTTTTGGCTCCCGTCAGGAAATTACTTTCCTCTTCCATTATCAAAGACCTCAGAGCAGAAACTTTAGAGTGGATGCGTGTTGATCAAAAGCAATGGGCCATCACTAGTTTCAAAGATTTGGCGCAATTAACCGTTCTCATCCTCCTCCCAATCAAAATCTGGTCTATACTGGGAAACTGACAATTCAACCAGCTGACAGAATCACTGCGTCACACGTGTATCTTAATTTGAGAGACTGCTAAGCTCACTTTTTTGTGTATGTATTTATACCATCTGAGTATACAGAAAAACAGAACTGTGTACCTTTGGGCCTCTAGTATATTCACCATAAATTTAAGAAAAGGAAAATTTAAATTACAGTATTGCAGTGCTGGTGCTCTAGGGGAGGGAGTCAATATATCCCATGTTACAATCTACTTTTCCCAGATATGTCTCCAAAAGCAGCAAAGTGAAGTTTCCCACAGTTTGTGTGCAAGAGAAGGCTGTCAGAACTGCACCTTCCACAAATGCCTCCAGCAACAGTGGATTTTGCAACCACGTACAAGGCCCCAGTGGAGAAGAATAGCTGCAGTGGGATACTTCTAGCTAGATGTATGGAACTGACATAGCAAAGAGTGAAAGAGACAGCAAAGAGTAGAAAGAGACAGCAGACTTGAGAGAGAATACAGATTTCATCTAGCTGTGGGCTAGTGAAGAAACAGGAACTCTGACAAGACAGAGCAGACCAAATTCCCATCCCACCGTGGGTGTACTGTGATCGATCTCAGGTGGAGGTCAACAGTTCTGTCTCATTGCATTTTGACAACCAGGTTTATGCTATATGAGTATTGCTCAAGAGAACTCCTATATGGTGTCACCGAGTTTGTCCATTGCTAGGTCAGGCAAACATCTCACCAGAACTGTTCAGTACAGCTGATCCTGCCTGAGGGCCAGGGGGTGGGTTAGGTGATATCTCAGGTCTCCTTCCACCCTGTTTTTTGTTCTGAGAAGACTAGGTGATACCCCACTAATGCAGTGGGACTTGTCCTGTCACTGTGAGGGTCATACCAAGGTGGTTAGCTCTGTCACTTCAAGTTAGACTATATCACTGTTTTTCCCACTAAGGAAGATACCACATAACACACAGCCCTGTTGAGTTCAGTGGTATTAGGGAACTAATAACGCTAAATCTGTGAAGCATACATTATGACATAAAGATATTTGGCCTACAGAAACTAACAGGAATATTTCTCAGTTTCACAGTTACAATTTCATGCACAATGTTGGATTTATGAATGGAACGGTTTTCTGATGGGAAATGCAGATATCTACATCCAGTGAAAGGCACAAGCACCCACAAACTGTCAGTGCTTGGATCCAAATGGCATCCAGAGCCCTAAGTTAGGCATTCAAGCTACCTTTATGGTGCACTGGGAAAGCTGATGAAGTGCTGCAGCACAGCAATCCTACCCCCAAAAGCTTTAAATTATTCACTTCAACAGAAGTCTTCTTTTCTGGCTTTGCATCACAGTCTAGAAGACCTGATGCTGCTTCATTAGTTCATGTGGCACAAGCAGAGAACTGCCTCCCAGCAACCTCCTGCTGGGACTTGGCCCATGCTGGCCTGGCCTCAATACTCTTTTCATTACAATTAAAAGTTGATCTTGTTAATATGCTTGGGAACTACTTTAACTATTTTTATTTACAAATACAAAGGAGGATGTAAATGCAAAACATCATAATACCATTGAACGATTCTGTTTTAACTCAGGAAATTAAGATTTTTTTTCTCAAAATGAATTTTAAATCCATTAAGTAACCACTTGGTTATGACATCTGTTTAGTCTGGGATGTTCTTAGATTTCTAAAGGATATAAGCACCTAATGGTCACTAAAAGTCAGTGGGATATTAGTTGTCAAGCCCTCTAATGCCTTTATATTAAATAACAGATCTAAATAAGCCTCATCTATGTTTAACAAGACACTGTTAAAGCTTTGTGCAAATTTTGCAATGTTAAGAACTTATTCTTACATCAGTAGTTAGACTTATCTCCATGGGAGTATGTGTACGTGTAAGTGCTAATCCGAAAGTCCTGGAGTTGTTTAATTTGCTCTCAATTAAAGTAATGGGGGGTGTGGGGGGGAAGCGCCCAGCATAGATACGGCAAAGTTGCTGTGCAACCTCTAATTTTGGAATTTGCCAATTCTAGCTGTTCATTTGTCTCATTCTTTTTGCATCTAATTAAACTATTCCACTATTTTATTTAAAACCAATGTAGCTTAGCATCTTCTTTGAAATGTCTTGAAAAATAATTTGTTCAAGTTTACCTGATCTTCAAGAGCCTGAGATACAGTTACAGAAGAAACTTGAGAAAAACACATTCAAAGTAAGGTATCATTACTGGAGTTCCTGCCTTGAATCAAAATGTTTCCTGTCAAATAATTCTTAAGCACAGTTTACTATACTGAAGAGTATTTTCTGGAGGTTTATGATGAGTTACATAAAAAAAATAATTTAAGTGAAGATTTAGCATGTTTAGTATTCCATTCCACAACAGAAGAATAACACATAAGGAAGCTAATTTAGACGTTAGAAGACTAATTCATAAA
Organism: Scopus umbretta; assembly: GCA_013400535.1. Lineage (NCBI taxonomy): Eukaryota > Metazoa > Chordata > Aves > Pelecaniformes > Scopidae > Scopus > Scopus umbretta. The sequence goes on from VZTL01031794.1 coordinate 5,830, forward strand.
ATAATACTAAAGTTGGCTACAGATCTGGGCGGCTAGCATTTCTGTCCAGACAGCATGTCTTTTCTAAAAGAAAAAAGGAAAAAAAAAAAAACAAAACCTAACTAAATACACAGGCTGCAATCTCCATAGGCACTTCTTCCATTCTGCCTTTATTGTTCCTTTCCAATACACAATCTTTTACTTGTTTAAAGCTGCTCATCCCATTGCAGCAAAGATGATTATTTTTGGCTCTGTCACCTTATCTCTCTTACTTATTCCTCACACCATTCTGGCATAATTTCGTTAGGGCCTGTTCTTAGGTGAGTTAATTTAGGTCAGACTCCTCCCAGTGCTGCCTCTAAATAACTTGCACAGCAGTTGGGAAATCCTATAATAGAAGGATAACCTGGCAGATACTGATCTCTGCTCCTTTCAGCAATTAAAATTAATTAGGTTTTCAATCTAAGACACATATAGTAGTTGGGAATGTATGTATGAGAAAAGAATCACAAATAAAATAATACCTAGACCCACACTGTGTCCTTTTCACCCTCCAACTACTCACTACAACAAGGGTCCTCTGGGAAGGTCTTTATGGCTCCAAAACTAATGGTGTCCGGAATCCTGGGCTGGACGCTTTGATAAAGTTAGTGTCAGAAGACGTGCCTCATGATGCAGACCTGTCCTTGGTAAGTCAGTGAAGGAGCCTCCAGTTAAAAATGGCACCTGGGAAACTTGTTTCTCTTCTAACAATTCATCTTTGTGTATGTCCTCTGAAATTCCTACATTGCCGTTAGAAATCTGGGGAGCAATGACGGGGCCCCGCTCAGCCCGCGCTTCAGAGAGTGGAACATACCTGCGCTTTAGGGCCAGGTATCCTATTTGGCAGGGAGTCTTCAAGGCAGTCATATTGCAGTTGTTTACCCCCGTTTGAGTGAAAACTGAATGCTGGAGTTCGTTTGAGACTCTGATCTCAGTGCATATTAAATGCTTGCTCATTACAAAAAACATTGTATTATGTGCCATAGCTGTAGGATTTTGTTCAGAAGAGATTTAAGGCTGTAAACATCCACTGATTACACTGATACTCACAAGAACTGGCCAAAAGGAAAAGGACTGGGGACATGTTCCAAAAGATGATGAAGTCAACGGAAATAGAAAAACTGAACAGTGAAACCTTACATGTGTCTCGTAAAGAGGAAACAGACTTAGAAATACATTTGTACAAGTAGTTTCAAACATGCATTTCTTCAAAATTAGGTAACTCTGTGAGTAGATGCCTGATCAGCCAGTTTGATTTGGAATCATAATCAGTTCCTGATGATCCCACTGAAATCGATGTCAGACTTGTGGATGCACAGCACCTCTCAAAATCAGGTCATCCAGTCAAGAAGCTAAAATACAGATCTGAGTCGCCAAAATTGGACTCCCATATTTGCAAACATTGACTTAAGCTATTTGCATAAGTGTCTTTTATAAAACGCTTTTGGATTCCAACTTCTGCGTACTCATCAATAAAAGAGAAGAAGAGTTGTAACAGAATTCCATTCTTCTCCTTCGGATAAAATGAGTTACCACCGGGCACCAAGTGTGAGTGTTTGGTGCTTGACTGCAGTGTTCATTGCCGATTGTTCAAATGGGCTTGAAACACCAGAAGAGTTCTGTGACTGCTTTGCATTTCTAAGCATTTCCTGTACGTAGCTGTCTTCTACGGCTGCTTCAGTCTTGGAAGCCATTCTGCTAGGAAATGCAGGACTGCCTCTTCTCAACATCCTTTACCATCCTAGTTACATGTGCTGTAACTGTCCGATAAAAATATTTACATGGTTCTGTGACTCGTAATTGTTGGTACTAATGAAGACATAGATACAGATGAATTGTCACAAAACTAGAACGTTAGCTCGATTCTTGACAACATTTTCTTCCTAGACATCCATAGTTACAACGAACCTCAGCAACTCTCAGGCAGAATACTGGCCACGGTCTGGCTCCCACTGCCAAGGTGGGACGCAGCTGCAGACCAGCCCCTCTCTTCCACATGCACCTTGGACTGCGGAAAAAGGAGGAGACTGGCTACACACAGAATGAAATCTGCTGCACCCACAGAACGTTTCTGCTGTCTCGAAAACTGGGCAGCAGGACCCTGAGACATAGCATAGAAAGTACCTGCAGTTCAGCTCATGAGAAGCAACTTACGTTGATCTGTTCCCAGAATTTTAATCATTAATTAAAATAAGCCTGCTGAGAACATGCACTAAGTTACACAGCCAAATATTGGCCACTCAGACTTCGGGTTTATTATTCAAAATGTAATGTTGTAACTTCAAATCACAAATAGTTACTAGCATCTTTCCTTGTTTCTTTTATATACCATGATTTAGAGAGGTCTTTCTGTTTTATTGAAGGCTTAGTGAGTTATAGATATTGCTGGTAGTGCTTTTATTCTTTCTGCACTGCGGAAAAAATTGCCTATGTCTGTCAGATTGTACATCTACACCATTCAGGTATTAATGTCCTAGAAAATAAAATCTTTCAAAATTCATTAACACTTTAAAAACAACCAAGAATATATCAATCTATTAATTATCCTGACATGGCCGGCAATGTAACTGCCGCAGTTGCTCAAACGTCGCTATTAAATGTATTTCAGTTCAATATGTTTCCCTTTAAACACACATTCTGACGAGTATTGTATTACTAACATACTAAGGAGTCGTTTCTCTTGCTCTGACATAACCAAATTATTATCAAAACAATAAATGTATGGTATTGTAGAAACCCTTATATTAAAACAAAACCTCAGAAGTGAAAATGTAATAGGGCAAAGAGAAATGCTCAGCAAATTACTGTTTGCTTAGGCTTTGCTAGATCTCCAAGTCAAATTACTTATTTTATGGAGAGCAGAGAAATGCCTTGTGCAAATTCCTGATAGCATTCAGGTCTCTCTTTTTTTCAGGAGCAAAATTATAATTGTGTCATCATGACTCAGTGGAAATTCATTTTTTCTAACATTGCCTTCAGTCCCTTGAAATAAATCCTTGGGAAAACTTCCAAGGACAATGTTTCTGTAATGCAAAAGTTCATCAGTTCTTGATTTTCTTCTTTTTATAACCCGGTGGAGCTAGTGTCTAAAAGGTTCTGCAGGATCTTGAATACACACTATTAAGCTGTTAATCCATACACAGCTCAACACTTTCATTCAGAGGTCCCCAAGTGATTAAATCCGTAAAAATTAGAAAGGCAAATAATTTAGTGATTTTATTTTTCTATACTTGTCTGTAGTCCTTTTTCTTCATAGTAACTGGATATGCTTGCTGGCTGTGGGTAGTCTCAGGTATCTCCCCTTGTAAGAGGTGCAGTACCTTGTTAGTCCAAATGCCTAAATACCTCAGTAGAGGTTCTTCCTGAAAAGACCCCCAGGTCTAGACTTCAGTAAGTCTTCTTTTTTTTTTAAAGAAATGGCATAGTTGCTGTATTTTAGATTGTCTACAGACTCTCATGAAAGGCAACAATAGATATGAAAAGCTGCAGTTTACCGCTCTGTCCCTATTTCATGTTGTGCAGCTCGGGCAGTTTATTCAAGGATCTACATGAATGGGCAAGAGGCAGCAAGATTTGAGAGGCTGATCATAATATGGACTCCAAGGATGAGATTCAGCTCACCTAACTGCATTTTAGCAACAGAGGAGTCTAGGCTCCCGGCAGCGGAGTGTAGAGGGTGATTCATCATCCCCTGAAAAATAAGCTTGTACTTCTGGTTTGCTTGGAAACGCTCTTAACTCCACCAAGTGAACTGATTCAATTTTTACTGAGTGTTACAGGAAGCTCGACATGCAAGTGAGACAAAAACTTCCACATTTTAGGCACCAAAGTTTAGGAAAGGTCAATCCCTTTAATACAGAGGGAGCTGAATCCTATCCCAGATGCCAAAACCCAGTATTTAGACCATATTCCTAGCTGTGCTGCTTTGTTTTGCTGCTACTTGTCATGGTTCAACCCCAGCCGGCAGGAGAGCCCCCCGCGGGCGCTGGCTCGCTGCCCCCGCAGCGGGACGGGGGAGAGAAGCGGGAAAAAGGTAAAGCTCGTGGGCTGAGCCGAAGACGGCCGGCCGGGGAAAGCAGAAGCCGCGCAGGCAAGCCGAGCCAGCCGAGGGCTTCCTTCCCTCCTTCCCACGGGCAGGCGGGCGCTCCGCCGTCCCCGGGAAAGCAGGGCTCCCTCGCGCGTGGCAGGGACTCGGGCGGACAAACGCCGGCGCTCCCGGCGTCCCCCCTTCCCTTCCCTTCCCTTCCCTTCCTCCTGCTCCCCCGGCTCCATACGCCGAGCGGGACGCCCTATGGTCCGGGCTGTCCCGGCCGTGTCCCCTGCCAGCTGGGGTGGGCGAGGAGCAGCAAGGCCTGGGCTGAGGGTGAGCACTGCTCAGCAGGAACGGGACAGCCCTGGGGCAGCAGCGCTGCCGCCAGCGCAGACCCAAGCCAGGGCCCCGCGCCGGCCGCTCGGAAGGCCGCCCGCTCTGCCCCAGCCAAAACCAGCACAGCAAGCGTTCGGATGAGAGGGAATGGCCTCAAGTTGCGCCAGAGGAGGTTTAGATTGGATATTAGGAAAATTTTCTTTCCTGANGTTTTTTTGACCAAAAAAAAAAAACAAAACCCAAACCCAAGGCATTTTATTCACAAGTGTTTTATTTAATACAGTTTACGGGCTTTTGCTACAATTTTGCAACTAAAAATTTACCACTTGATACAGATTTTCATCTCTCCAGGGAAAGCTTATAATATATACAAAATATCTTTATTTTTTAGCCAAAAAAAATAGAGCCAATAATATATCTCTGACTAAAAGTATGACTCTCAAACTTTCAAGCATTCTTTGTATTTTCTCCAACAAAGAAAATTTCAGAAAAAAGACATCGTGACTTCATTAGTAGTAGTAGCATTGCTAGCGATAAATATGCAGATTGATTTTCTAGAAAGAAAAATATGGCCAAACTATCCCAGAGCTAGCTGGTAAGAACAGGATTGAGCGTACAGACTTTAGGCAGCAACCAGGAGCCCCAGTGACAGACCAAAACTTGTACCTTGCTGTAAGAAGAGGATAAGAAGGATTTCCTACCGTAGAGAGTTAGGAGGAAACAGAAAGGAAGAATGCAGATCTCTCTGCAGAGTGGTTCATAAGCTGAGGTTTTCAGCTTTAGTCAGGTCAAAAAGAGAAGTTAAGCCCATAAGAATGAAGCAAAAAGGTGTTATTTAAGAAATGGCACAGCTAGAGCCAGTGACAAGAGGTGATCAGACTGTTTTATGTAACCACAGAATATAAACAAGGTTAGAGTAGATACCTCTCCTCAGAAACAGGATGGTAAATTAAGAGCATTCACTTACCATAAAGCGACAGCTTTATGCTTATGACTATATAATAAATAATAGGAACACTCAGATATTTTTGCTGAAGAACCTACGTTCAGAAAAGATACACAAAGGCATGCATTCCCTCTCAATCAAACATCTAAAGCACAAGGATAATTTAGCCCTAATAGGCTGCACCACGTTTTAGTATTTCTTCACATCGTAAGGTTTATTAGGATTTCAGCAGTAAGTATCTTTTCTTTCCTAATGGAACATAAAATTATACTCCTTATGTATATCTGTCATGAAATATTTATAGTGCACCATTTGGTTTGTGATTCATTTTCAATAAAGTTCCTTTAAAATCAAGTACTTTGCTTTTTTTCTGGAACTGGCTCCTCTGGTTCCTAGCTCAGGTCTGCAGGTCAAGAAGTGTCTGGTGCCAGCTGGCTTTGTACTGGGTCTTTGCAGAGCTGGGCACTTGCATTTGTACGAGAAAGGAAGGCTAATGCTCTAACCTTCTGACTCAGGCTCAGAGGTGGGCACTGCTCCTTCCCTTCTGTTCCGGTGGGAATTTCAGGGAACCCAGCCATTTTGCGGGGGGAGAAGAAAAAAAAAAAAAAAAAGTAGATTTTGTATGATGATGTCAGTATAAACTTTGCCTTATTTTGGTGTGATTGAGTTATACTACTGGAGACCAAGCAGCATTGCAGTTTGTCCAATGTTTTCTAAAAGCTAAGAGAGCAACTACGCAAACAAGTTCTTTCAGCAAAGAAAACTGCACTAAGAAACCCCTGCTTCTGCTCTCTAGCGTTAACACCTATCGTGGAAAGAATAAAAGTCAAAAACTCTGGAAACATCAAGCTTTTGATAACTTTTCCAGCAAGGTCCAAGGATATTCTTCTGCCATAAATCCCTGTCACCGGTTACATTTTTTCATCCGTGGGCTGAAGTTATCTGTGGCCAGGTAATAGCCATTTGTTCTTGTGCCAATGTTATCCTCAAGCTCCTCACGTTTAATGTTGAGCTTTTATGAAAAGCACCCACATTCCCAGAAATGTCTAAACTTTATCCATTCTTGTATCACATTTGCCGTTATCTTTGTGACTTATAGCTATCTTTGTGACTAATTATTCCCCTAAAACTTACTATTCTACACCTTCTAACAGGAAAGGTTAAAGTTATTTCTTTTCTCGTTATAGCCATGTATAGGAAGGACAGACATAAGCAACAAGAACACATGAAAAAAGGTGTGAGAACATGACAATTTGCATCATATTTGGTATGAAAGTGTAATAACGTATATGTTCTTCTGTATTTGGATGCGGTTTGAACAGATTTCTCCAGTAGGATCATACATTTTTATTGCTGCTGACTTGACTACATGGGTTTTAATCTTTTTCAGCAAGATTCAATATTCTAACTGGTATATTCCGAAGTCATCTCTTCACATATGGGAAGAGCCAGTTTTATGATAAGTTCCCTTTTCATGCATTGTAACTCTGTGTGTGTATTGCAATAGCCTGTGAGACCTTGGTGCTGAATGGCCTGCATGAAGCTATGAGGCGTGGGACGAATTTAAAAATCACTTTTCAGACTGACATCATCAGTTGAACTTACGGTGTGCTTCTTTCCCCATTTTCTGAAGCTAAGAGCATGCGTAGGGTCAGCTTCCACGGTTGAAGTGTTGAGGTGGATTAGCATGGCCGTTCGTCTGTGCCTCGAGATATTAGGTAATAATCTGGAAACATGGCTTCCAATCAAATTCTTTAGTTTTGTTTAAAAGTACATAGAACATTATCTCCCCCTTCTACACAAACGTGTGAAAATTGATTGTATCCATCTGGTGCCCTGACTAACATCACGCTCTGATTATAATGCAAGATTAATATTAACTCACTGCTGTGTGGATATACTCTCACTTTTCTTTCGTTTGGTAATTGTATAGTTTAATCTCACTTCGACAAAAAGCACCAAAACCGGTTGCCTTTTATGCTATGCTTGCTCTAGCTTATTTTTATTTATTCAACTTTAATAACATCTATAAAAGGGTACCCCGAGTTATAGTGCTTTCAAAGAGCAATATAGGCCAGAGCCCTCCGTGAATTTCTGCACGTTTAATTAGGAACCTATTTGATCTCCTCTAAAAGTAGTCTTATGGTTCTCACAAAATCTTACACTGCAGCTGTCCGTATTGTACCTATTCCTGTGAAAGAAACAGAGCTTTTACTCTCCCGCAACTTGAAGGGATTTGAATGATAAGAGAAAAATACTTAACAGGAGAAAGTATTTCTGTTTGGTTTCCCCCCTCGGGGGGAAGAAGCATTAATGACGTGTGTGATGAACCTTTCCAGGATCAACTCGTTTCCTTGGACTCGAAGAAAACCAGAAGCCCACCCAAGTCTTGCAACAGACACAGTTTTATCAGCAAATATCTCAATTACTATTCTGAGGCACCGTTCGACAGATGCCCTTCTGTTCCTTTAACACACATCTAAGAACCAGTTTTCCATGCACAGTGCATAGTCATTCTATTGCTCGGCTGTAATTACCGAGGCTCAGGAGTAGTTTTTAGGCATTTTAAGACCACATCAGATCTTGGAATCTGATGTAACTGATGTGTATGCATGTAGAAGCTTTCATTTCAAAATATTTCAGATCCAGGTTTTTCTTTTTAGATTGCCTAAGTGTGTCAAGCAAACACAATCTGATTTTTTCAGTGCAGATGTACTTACACTTTCAGACTGTGAATCCTCTAAAAATAAAGCAAGCTATATTTAAAACAAAACCAAGAGCTTCAGTTGTTTTAGAACAGCAAGAAACAAATTTTCATAACAATCAGCAATGATATCAAATTCCCAAGAACAAACTGAATAAACACAAAAGAGCTAAGTGAGGGAAAAGCAAAAGCTAATGTTAATTAAGAATGGAAAAAATGATTATGAGACTTGAACTGTGACTTTCTTGTTTTCCTCTTCTGATGATATTTCTAATCTTCATTCGCCAAATTATGCCGCCTAGATAAAAAGTGTAATTATATACATAATTTATGTATGATTTTTCAATGCTGGAGCGTATTTGAAGGAAACATATGGAGCCTACTGTATCTGTTAAAGAAGCATTGTCACGCAGTGTTGTTTTTGGAAGAATCTGTGCTAAGAATGTGTTGTTTTGGATGCCGTTGACCTAGTGAAAGCTGGTTTGTATTTACCAATTTCAAGACCGATAATCCTAAACATATCATTGCTTTATCTAAAAAGCAAAAGCAATGTGCAAATGCTTGTTTTCATACTTTGCGATTATTTATTCTCTGATTTCAGTTATTTTTTACTGCTGCAGATACCTTTGCACTGTTTTCCCCAATCCTTTTTCTTTCCAGACTTCAATACAAGGAGGGAAAAGTAATTTGAAATTTTCATCAGATTATCAGTTTTGGTTCAAGGTTTTAATTTCTTTTTGCCATTAAAAATAAGTTTGACCTCAGGAAATAAGATTCTAAAAATAAATACATAGACTCCACTTAAATCCAAATTAAGCTTCAGGTCCTATACTTGTCTACAAACCTTTTCATCCCACCTGAGAGTACATTAATTGCCAGCATTTTATATCTTTATGAGGTAAATTCCCACCTTTTTCATAATGAGCGTCAGTAGGGCAGGTTTTCATTCTATGTCTACTGAAGTCTACAGCAGCAACAACACGCCTCGTTTCAGAGAAAGGGTGAGTCTCTAGGAAAATACCTGAAAGACTCCTCTCAAGAGCTCCCTTTCATTGCTTTTCCAGTGGAGAGAGTCCTTCCTCTCGTGTTCCTGCTGCCTACCTTTGCTATCTGCCCAGCTTCAAGCCATTAATCATTCATTCCATCCTGCTGGGTGCAAAACCTGCCGGCAGCACACCTGGTTGCATTTGTCTTTGATTTTTGTGCCTTTTTTCCTTAGCACTCTCTCCAAACAAATCTCATCCTACATTTCAGATGGGTTTATTTTCCCTCTCGTTAGATGTTGCTTTGGTTCTTAGTTATAATCCTGCTCTTCCAAGTCAGGCAATTACCTTAAACATACAGCACTGCTATAGATTGAGCAGCTATTCCAGCTTTGCTTGCGTTCCTGCTTCTTGCTGCTGTTGACTTGTTTTATATAGGCCTTCCCCATGTATTCTCTTCTGACAGTAGAAGATCAATCATCCTTTCATGCACAGGTATCGGAGACTGCAGTCGTTCCCAGCCTGCATTGCCTTAGCTTTATAGCCTCTTCTCGTGTTACAACATGCAACTCTGATTTAGCTCTTTCCCACAGATTTTTCTTTAATAGATCTTTTTACTCATAATATTACTAAATATCCTAAGAAACAAAATCAAACTGAGACTAAGCTTTGTTCTTCATTCTTTGACAAGGGATGTTAGAATCTGGGGAAAAAAAATTGCACCCCAAAACATTTTGAGCATACTAGACCCACGCAAAAGATTCAGCAGAACCATGCAATGGCCAAGGCAAGCAGGGCATCTACTCCGAGTGTCCACTTAAGCAACACAGGCTACAGAAAACAAACCAACCAACCAACCAACCCAAACCTCTGGATTTTACAGACAGTTCCCGCTGCCACCCAAGACCAAAGGATTCAGGCTCACAGTGATGCAGGAGAAAGGAGGCAGCATGGCCACGAGGGCCCCCTTGTCAACTGAATGGAAACCTCAGGAGGGAGACACGGTCACAGGGAAGAAAGGGTGCCCTGGTATCAAATTAGCATACAGCAGCTCTGGCCGTGCTTTTATAAAACAGGTTGTACGAACTGCTATCATCCAACAGCTCTCATCTTTGGATTTCTTCTACAGAGCCATAAATCTATTTTCATGGGATAAAATCTTTGTGGCGTATAGTCTTTCAAATATATAGCGTATCTAAAGTGCAAGATTGCCTGTACTCTGTGAAATGCAGCTATGCTAAACCAGTAAGACAAAAATTCAGCTAAGTGGAAGGACAACAGAATTAGTGGTTACACAAAATACACAAAAATGAAAAATAGAAATGGCAGCTAATCCAGACAGTAACTGTGGTCGATATCCTATGTTACAGCATCTTGTTGGCAGATAAATAATTACTCTGACACCAGCAGCGCAGAATTCATCCTACCATCTTAACTTTAGCCATCTACTCTGGATCATAATACACCATAATTTACAAATACAGAACCACTAGAACAAACAATCTCGTTCAGATGTCACCCTCCTACTCGGGTTTTCCAGTCTCTACTTTGTATTCCAAGTCTCATCTCTTTACTTGAATGGCAAAATACATTTTTTTAATTGCATTAGCCTTAAGAGCCCATGAGAAAGTGAGCTAAGTTTTCTTTTCTCTCAACAAGTATTGGCAGGCCTATGAACTGTGTGGCAGCTACTAAGAATAAATAAGAACAGCTCCACTGAAATTGGTAATGTCTGATGATTTATACCCACTGAGGACCTGAACTGGATTACAAATTGCAGTCATTTCTGTCCTTAATTATAGTTATGCCACCTCACTGCAGAATGAATTTCTACAGGTGCAGCTTAGGGTCTAACTGAGCTTACAGAATATTTATGGGTGGCGATGATGCATGAAAAGGGAAGGATTTTGCTTGGCTTTCACTTCCATCTGAGCTTTCAGATAGAACATGAATGCTTGTTTTCTCACTAGAACTCTGGTAGTAGAGTTTTTAGGAATCTTCTACCGAAACAATGAACTTCAATACTGGAAACCTAACCTTGCATGTGTTTAAGATGTAGGTGTGCCTTTCACTTGTTTTCAATATATTTGTAAGCAAGTCTCTCAAAACAGTCTTAAAAAACTCCAATTACTTTACACTTGGGTAGACAAACATTCCACTAAGAAGTTGCCTGACTGGTATTAAAACTAGTGAAGACCAAAAAGATGTTTTCTAGCTGGAATTGTACAGAGCAACTGGAATTGTCAGGGAAAACAAACATACCTGGCAACACCTTGAATAAGTGCAGTGATTAAGTATACTACCACTATTATGTTCATCCCTGTTCGATTTGAATTTACACTGAAACAAGTGAAGCGGAAGGCTGCTGGCATTACCAGCAATGAAGTGTGTGTTATAGGTGAAGAGGACAGAGAGAGACTAGCAAAGGAAGAACCAAAGAACCCTGGCTGTCTGCTGGAAGGCTCAACATGGAGGAGGAAGACATCTATGTGAGCTAAAAAATAAATGTGGGAATAACAACAAATTTATATTAAGTAGAACAAATTTAGTCTGGAAAACTGGAAGATGTTTTAACACAGAAGTTCTAGAAGCACATTCCCATAGGATTAGTTAAGGAGAAAAAGCTTTGCTCCCCTTAAAATTTATAACAGGATTATATGATTCCATGTCTGTGGAAGTAGAGGATTGCCTTAGATACACAGAAAACCCCATTAGCCTAATGCTTCTAATTCATTAAAAATTCTGCAAGTTTCTGGATTTTTAAACTGAAATAAGTGGAGAATAAATGGCACAGGTATCAAGTGCAAGAGGCACAGTATTTTTATTTTTTTTTGCATTATGTGGACTGCACACAGACTAATTTTTTTTTCATACTGCTTAAAAAGATTAAATGATACTGCATTTGTACTTACAAATAATGACAGAAATATCTACTGATTCAAAATTAATACTTCATCACAGAACTCCAGAAAATAATCTAATTTAAATGTATAATGACTTGATCTCTCTATGATCTGGGGCTCTAGAAACCTAGGAAGAAAATACCTTGTTGTGGCAATTCCCGTATGTCTTTTCACAACACATTGTTCATGAGGACCACTGAAACAATGATCCTTCAAACAGGAAAGGTCAAAGTTATTTCTCTTCTCACTATATCCACACATGGGAAGGACAGACATAAGCAACAAGAACACATGAAAAAAGGTGTGAGAACACTGCAATTTGCATCAGATTTGGTATGAAATTTTGGCTTCCTCTGTCATCAGCTGGACTCTTTACTCATTATTCATTCCTTGTATGGACCTAATTATGATGGGTTTAAACAGGGAGAAAATAGCGTACATGAGTGACGTAGGGTCGCAGCTTTAGGTCAGAAAACCAGAAAGCTTCTCCTGGCTGTGCTGTGTGATGCTGAGCAAATTACTTTGTCCTTTTATGCTCCAAAATACCCAACCACACGATGGAGAAGCGAGCATTTAGATACAAACTGTGGGGTCGACAGATATAAAGCACTTCCTAAGAGCAAAACGTTTTTACTTGCTTACATTCCTGGAGCTTTTCTGTTGCGTTTGGATCTGCCACAGTACTTTGGAGCCAACCAGACGTAGCTTTTGCTGTTAGAATATACTAATGAGTAACGAACTATACGGGAAGACGATGGCTTAATAACCCAGTTTGAAACACTGGAAACGCACCTGGACTGAGGAGGAATGTATAGTAGCCCAACTACTGACATTATAAAGACTACTAGCAGCAGGATGCTTCACCCAACAGTAAACGCTTTTAGCATACAGGACTTTAGCTGCAATGACTTTATCGGAGCAAACTGCCAAGAGATGACTTGCATGTTCCCATACCATCCACAACCTGGCACAACCGGTCCTTTAAATATAGGAAAGAAACTGAGATTAATACAGTACAGCTAATCATCAAAAGCAGTTCTTATGCACTCTAACATAAGTATCTGCTAACAGGTCCAGGTTAGAGAAGAAGTTGTCAAACTTACTGGCAAATTCCAGGATTTTGCAGGAGTTTTATGATGGAATATCTTTTAAATGGGCTATGCCGTTTTGACAAAAGGAAAAAGTTTGGTAGGATATGCTAATTCCAGCAGTGCTTCATTTTCAAAAAAAGGAATTGGGGAAGAAGCATGGGAAAATCCTTCTGCGCAAGCTCTAAGCCACCTAGGCTAACTTCTCCAAAAGAGAAAAGTAATTTTGAGCATCAATACTATA
>VZTL01031796.1:0-11157 GCA_013400535.1 Scopus umbretta
AAGGTGAGATTCCAGATTCAAATTCTTCAGCCAACAGGAGCATTCTGGTAGTTACTTTTGAAACACTGAGTTGATGGCACTGCTACAGAGACAGTTTCTTCACATGGAAGCACTATCTTCGGTAGATCCAGAGGTATCTGATCCAAAAGAGGGTGGTGACGCAGGAAGCTTCATCTCCAGAAAGTGTCTCCCTGAAAGTCGGCGCCCGTTATACAGCTTTTGAAAGCAAGTCTCTGCATTGAAGAGTCCTGAACAGGAAATGAAGAGTTCTTCTCCCTCATATCCTCTGAGGTCCTTCTCTTTCACACCTTCTGAGCCAAAACTAGAATTTCGGAATCACATTAGCACATGTATCACTTCAACAACATCATCCATGACCTACAAGCGAACAACAGCCAACTGCTAGCTACGCAACAGTCAGTATCAATGATTCTGGGGTACACGTAGTTGCCCTATACCAGTCTTCCATTAAACTATCTTAAACACTAAAATTCTACTTGGTTAAATGAAAGCAACAATATAGCCACTGAAGCAGAGAACACAACACTGCCAAACCAATAAGCACCATCTCATATCCTCAGCGGATACAAGATTATCTCACCTTTTTGTTCACTGTCAATACCAGAGAAATTGCCCAGAGCCACTATGGAAGAGTATCAGAACAAGAGAAAAAGACCCCTGCCATCATTTACCTTCCTGGCACAACTTATCTTCATGCATTATAACAGGCATTGGTTATTGTAATAACGTTCATACTTTCAACCTCTACTTGAAGAAATTATTTTGGAAGACCAGAACACCGAAACTCCCAAATTTCTCCAGGTGAAGAACCTTCTCTGTCAGTGACAACAGGAAAAACAAAGAACAAAACCCTTCAATGCAGCTAGGAGAATGCAGCAATTCCCAACCAAGTGATGAAACGAAGGACATCCTCTCCATGCAACACCACATTGGAGGTGAGAAGACTGGCAGGCTCCACATACAGAAGGCTGAAGATCTTGATCAAGGTCCTCTGTTTATGAAGCAGTGCAGCCACAACAGTGGCACTGGCACAACCCAACTAACTAATGTAATCTTACAGGTGCCAAAGAGATGTGGAAAACATGCCAACTGTGCACAGCTGAAATCTTCAGAGCTGAAGCCCAGAGCAGCTTTAAAGAGTTTCTGACAGGCCTGATAGTTGAGATAAAGTAAAAGCAGGGCTGATATGCTCTATGATCCCCAAGTACACAGGACTGATGGAAGCACAGGATGCCACTGCATCTTAGCAGAGCCAGTACTTGCTGTGTGTTTTCACTATGAAAATGCCAACATCCAGGTTGAGACCCTGAAACCTCAGGCATTTTTTGTTTGCATTCCAAGAGTACCAAAAGGAATGTGCTCCCTGGATTGGGACCCACCCACCTAGAAAAACATTAATGAGCAGAAAACTGTACAGGCCTGCCAATTTATCAGAAGCTAAATACTGTCTTCTCAAACATTCTGAGAAAGATTTCTCCATCACAGATGACATTACATGCCTTGATTAAAAAAAAACCAAAACATCCTTTTCAAATGCCTGCTTCTGACATCACCTTGCATTCTGAGATTTGACCTCAGTTGAGATAAGACCCAGATAAAAGCAGACACAAACAGCAGCCTCAGGTAATCAATAGAAGCCAAGCATACAGCCCAGTTCTCACTGTTTTTCTGCTTCTTTGAAGGTAAAAAGAAGTGATGGGGAGCAAAGGGGAGGGAGGAATACAAAACAACAGAAACAGAGAATAAATACTGCTGAAAAAAATGGGTGTTTTTTTGAGAAATTATTTACATCTGTCAGGAACTACATATAGCAGAATTTCTATCAAGCCAAAAATCTGAGAGAAACTGAAGAATTCTTCCACAGCCTCCTAACAAGTTTGAGAAAAAGCAGGGCAAATATGCAACTCATGGGCATTATGAAGACAAGACACTTCCAGCTTGGATGCATAGACACAGGAAATGTTTATGCAGTAAATGTTTAAGAGCAACAACCCAGCAAAAACCTTTAGTAACACAAGTGAAAAGTTTTATGAACCTGTAACCAAAGTCATAGACTACTATTCATTTTTTTGACAGTTAAACCATCAGGTTCATATACTGACGATAGTCAGGACATGCAGAGAACTTGCTTGTTATTTTAATTTTGTGATAAACTTTGTTTTCCAGTCAGTTGTACGCATTCTTTCGCTTGCTTTTGCATCCTTCTGCATTTGGATAAGAATGAAAACTACCAGGAAGAAGCAGTTACATTACTGTCTTCCTCTTTTTCACTCCATATTTATTGACACTCTTCAACCTTAACCTCTCATCTTCTTTTTTGAGATGATTAGAGACCAATTTAGAAAGCAGAGTGTGAAACTTTAAGCTTCCACATCATACACTGAAGCAACACACACGCAACTCTACTTAATAACCTACTAGGGACTTCTATAGCGGCCTCTGAATCTGCGATCTCTACTTCTAGAACGGCTGCGTCTGCGTTCTTTGCTTCTGCTCCGTTTCCTTTCCCGGCTTCTGCTCTTTTTCCTTTCCCGATCTCGGCTCCGTTTGCGTTCCTTACTTCTGCTCCTCTTCCTGTCATGGCTTCGGCTTCGACTCTTGCTCTTTTTTCTCCTGAGAAAAAAAAATACAACTTCAGTTACACATGTAGCTCAGTGTTATTACCTACCTCACATTCCACAGTTCCTCTAACCTATCACTGTCACAGACATTGATAGGAAAAAGTTTCTACCTGTTGGTATTTATACAAGTTTCTTTTGTTATATGGGTGGTTAAGCATGACAGCAATCTTTTAAAATTCATCATGAGCAACATGAAGTGCTCCAAAGCACTTTATTTTAAATTTTGTAATCACTGAAGAATGCTTCCAGGAAGAGTAAAAGGACTGAAAAAAATGCTTCCTGCATTAGATCTAGTACCTACTAAATGCAGTACTTCATGTGTCTTTCAAACATACGTTAAACACACCATCAAGATACTAAGAATAAATTATATTTTTACAGCAAAGTAAAACAAAACACAACAAAAATGGAAAGGAAAGAGGCAAGTCTGAGGTAAAGGAAGGTTGCTTTCTCTTGATACTCCCTGCCATCAGTCTTCACACACTGCCTATGAGTTTTGCTTCCTACCTGCTGCTCCCACTCATAAGCCACTTGCTTTTCTAAGTCTGTGACTTTTACACATTTGGGGCAAACTGCAGATCTTTGTAATTTTAACCGCTTATTTAGAAAATGTAAACTTTTGAAATACATAAGTTGGCAGACTACTTTTGGATTACTTGCATTTTTTTTCTCTGTCTCAAGTCTCAGACCATAAAAACTTAAGAGTGTTATAGTTTTTTAAATATATATGTATACCTAAAACACGCATTAAGCAGATGCTCAAGCAATTATTTAAGACAGTAATTCACCGCAAACTAAGTTTTGGGAATAATCAACCTTGCTGCTAAGCTTTTAATATTCAAAACATTCTTTGCTATTGAATTTTTCCTTTCCTCCTTTTGGGCCTTCTGATTACGTATACCATCTCCTTTCAAAGTGGTCACTCATACACTTAAAAACTTTGTATGCCACTCCCTCCACTTTTTAAAAAAGTCCATCCCTGTTACTTTCTATGGCCATGTATAAACTAAAATTCCTAGTTAGTTGCAATTACTAAAGTAAAAATCTCTCAGCTACCACATCTAGTGCTAGTGAGCCTAGTGATCACTGGCAGCTTTTGCTCTCCAATCTCCACCTAGGAAGACCCATTAAAACTACCTTAGTATTTATCTCTTCAGATAAACATTTTGCAATTTAGTATTAAAAACTGGGATATTTCATTTTCAATTTATTATCTACAACACCCCATCAGTTTCTCTAAAATTTTTGTATGGACAGAGAAGCTGCTGCATCAAACCCCAATATTCAGAAGCTTCACAACCTCTGATAAGACAATACACCACCCAGAAATCCAGAATGATTTGCATCAACTTCACTTAACCACAGTTCCTACTGTAATGCAGTTTGTTACAGTTAGGCACACATAGTCTCTCTCTCTCCCCTAGGATCCTTCACTTACCAGTATCTCCCACAATTGCTCACTGCCGTAATAGCTCTGAAAGATACCACCCGTAGCTCAATACATTGGCCAGTACCAGTAACTAACAACTGCAGCTAGTCTTCAGTACAGATAGCAACTACTCACTAGCCAACTGTGAGCTGAAACCTCTTTGCATGCAAAGACTGCTAACAGTCAAGATCCACATTCTGCTTTCCAATCATGATTAAACTAGACATACAGTGCAGTCATCTAGTAAAATTGCAGATTCTTAATCCTTCCCAATTTCTAAAACAGAAATCTAGTATGATTTGACAATTACTGAAAGCTGCACAATGAATCTAATGTTATCTTTTAGTTCTCAATGTTTGCTGTGGATTATGGTTTTCCTGAGAGTTTGAATCTTCTTTCAGTATTATGCAACTGAAGTAGATAAAGAATATCCTCTAGATACTGACACTCTAAACAATTTAATTGATAAGCAAAGCAAGAAGTCTTGTAAAGCCTATATACGCCTTAGTCTTCAGCAAGACAGAGTACACTGTCACAAGTCACATGCAAAATGATGTAGCTCATTCTTTAAAGATTTAGGGGAACAATAGTTGTAACACATAAAAACTCTGGGACAAAGAGCTTCACACCATCAGAGAACTGCAGTACAAGAATAACTAACCTTCTAGCAATTGCTAACTCAAACTGAAATGGGGAGATACCACAGGAGCAACACTTCTGAACAGGCATGAGGGTACAATTAAGAAAGCAGAAAAACAGGTGAAACTCCACACAACAAATAACATCACAAGACTAACAGTAGCAAAACACCTTGCCTTTCCTCTATTTTACAATAATATAATTTTTTTCTAAACTTAGTTTGATGTTTTTCTGAATTAGAAATACAAACTCAGAGCACACAGATGCAATCTGAAAAAAGGACTGTCAGCAGAAAGATAACAAACATCATTGCTTTAGTCTTAGAGAGGTTACAGCAACTAAGGAAATGAACTGAAATATGTTTTAGTATTCTCAGCATTCTACCATGAACCAAGGTCAGAACCAATTCTAAAATTTAAAAGCCACTGTTTTTATTTCAGATCCCACTTTATATTTTGAGAATAGCCATCCAAACAAAAGCAGGCTTTTACGTGTATATACATATGTATATTATGTATATACATATTTTAAAGCAATAAAAATTCAAAACTTAAAAATACTGGGAGCAGCTGCTTCTGATAGGGTTTTAGGGGTCTCAGTACTTAGCATAAGAATTATGTTCACAGTATTGTTTAGAACACACATATAAAGTATAATAAATATTAGATTATCTGATTCCAACAGAAATCTGATGTTGGAATTGGACTTCCCATTTCCCAAATACTTATACACCTGGGAAGAAATGTTCTTTGGATCCCTTCAGCATTTTATCTGTGTGATATCAGAAGACAACATGTACATTACGACAATGCCCTGGTTACTGTTTACTCAGCTATCAAATTCATAATTGTTCTTCCTACATCAACGATCTCATCACCAAATGATGCTTGTAAGGCAAGGAATTTATTTTACAGACTTAAAAACCTTCCATTTATTTGGGGTATTTAAGAGACTCTTTTATGCAAGGGATTTTTCTTCAAATTTCTGATTTGATTCCAGACTGCTTGCGTTATCAGCAGGTGTTCATAACCTGGAGTTACGCTTCCTGAAGAAGGTGGGCTTGTACTCTGGTTCTTTAGAAAGGTTATAGCACAATTTTATAAAGTTTAGATTAGAAACAAAAAATTTAGAAATTTTCAGGAGGGTGGTAGGGAATAGAAGGAGGGGATTCAACACTAAACTTTTTCAACAGATCACTGGTATCTTTCAATGGTTTGAACTGTTCCAAATCACATAGAATTCTACACCAAATACATTTTTAAAATGCAAAATCCACTGCATTGCTAAAGCAATAAAAGAAATTAGAGATGCTGAACCTAGCAAGTCTGTATTTTTATCTGATGCCAACATTAAGTGTTTCCACAACTTTGATGACATCGGTGACAAGGACATAACTACACTCGTAAACAAAAGGAAAAGTCCTAATTGCTGCAGTTGCAGCAATCACAGATATCAAGATTTTCCATTTTACTTCCCTAAACACTACTGACATGCATTTACAAGTTTACAAAAATCAGCAGCCTCCCCCCAAATGTAGAGAATTGAGAAAATACTTACTTCTTGCTGCGTTCTTCGTGGCCATTGGCACTGCTCAATTTGTTCTCATCCTAAGCAGGGTTGATAGAAGAACATCGTGAGGACGAAGTGGAAACATTTCAAGTGGTCAAAGGGTAATGGGAATAGGAATAAGAAAATACAAAACAAAAATTTTAATACTAAATTACTTGTTTACAGTTTAACGTGGAAAGCTTTAGAAAATTTAGGTAGGCATGTTTAACCACTTTGCTGCTTAAATTTAAGTCATACAATTACAAAATACAAGACTTACATCATTTAAAAGTGTATATTAAATTGTAGATACTTCCTTACATGGTTTAGAGAGCAAGTTATCCTGTAGAATTCAGCACTCAAGTGGTTAAATGTTATTTCTATAAAATGTAAGAGGAAGTTTCAGGTTTGTGTTTGTGTGCCCCTCTGATCAGTACCAAGGCTACATCTCTGCCTAAGCCCCAGTGGCTACGCTAGCAGCCAGCCACTATGGATTTCCTGTGACCGATGCCATTCCCGAGATCTTCGCTCATTTTCGTTGAAGGGTTGTAAGAGCTTGATGTCACCTCTGTCACACATCTCGCCCTGAAGCAAACAGGGATTCACACTGCTTTAGTAACGTCGACTCCCAAGAAAGTCATCAATAATCCACCAGTCCAGCCTAAACATTCCCTATTTCCATACCTGTTTACATGGAAAATATCCATGTTAAACCAGGACACAAGAATTTTAACAAAACAATTTACAAATTTCTCTTCAAGATTTTAATGTAACTGCTAAATATTACATAAGCTAAATATACCACTTAAAACTTACAAATGCTCATCCAAAATTCGTGACATGGTTGTAATAAACACTGCAGAATAGACTAACAGTAGCTGCTATATAATTTATATACTTGCTTTACAGTTTAATCGCATCAGTTACATCAAAAGCACAATTCCTAAGCAACTTAAACTCTTAATATACATTTCTTGTGAAACCAGTGCTAAAGCATGCATAATGTTAACACTTTACGACCATCTGGTGAAAAACAAAAAAAGACAGTATTCATTTGCTGCTGGTTTAGGTAAAAGACATCGCTACACTAATTGATAAAAATTTTGCATAAAAATTGGCATTTCCTAATTAAACAACTAGGACAGAAGAATACAAGAGCTTATTTTAGAATGACACCGCAGACTGTGATACTGTCTTTTACTTGCTAAGAACATTCTATTCAGGGATCCAAGAATTTCCATAAATTTGTTCACTCAGCAATTGATTTCCATCTGCCCTGTTAAAAGATTAACCACCACCAGTCTTGTGCATTAAAACCAAGTCTCACTCTTCTTGCACTGAGCAGACTGTTCAAATATTTACTTGCCATGGACTGGTGAAAAGGTTATTCTTGGAACCCTGCTGTTTTCCCAAACCACTGCATTCACCTTGTTGCTATACCAAACTGGACCTGGCAATTTTAGGAGAGATTTTTGGTTTCTTGTTTCTGGGGGGAGGGGGAGGGGGGGTTGTTTGGTTTTTTGGGTTGGGTTTTTTTTTTGGTTGGTTGGTTTTAGGTAGGTTTTTTGGGGTGTTGGGTGGTTTTTTTTGTTTGTTTTGTTTTTTAAACCTAGGGGACCACGGTACAGCGATACGTCACTCAATTACTACCTTATGATTGACAGTTCACACTGGAATCAAAGGTGAATTCATGGGAGTAGAGGTGAGATATCGTTAGGCAAGTCTACAAAGAGAGATAGATGGGCATTTATTCATCACTCTGAAGTGAAACTACTGCACAATATAATTACATTAACAGTATATATTTACTTGTAAGTTACATGTAATGCATCTCCAATAAGATAAATCATGAGGGCTCCAGGGATGTTAGTTTACAGTTCAGCAGTAGTTTCATGAATAATGCTAAATTAAGGCAAACAGGACCTCACTGGCACATTTTTCTCACCTTCTTGTAAGGAGCTTCAAGCATTGCTTCAATATCAATATCATCAGCCATTTTTCAGGACACCTGAAAGAAGAAGCAAAATCCACATAAGACAGAAAAACACTCTTGTGCTTTTTATTCCAAAGGCTTTAGCTTAAGAGGCCATCACTGCATTGGCTCAAAGTTAGAAAGCTGTGTCTCAGAAGACATTTCCGACAAGAACTGGAATGAAGCTTTGCCCAGTGAGATGATAAAAGAAATGTGACAAAGCAATTAACAGCTGCAAACAACAAAATGCTATTGAACACAATCAGCCAGTGGAAACCCTAGAGATATTCCACCCCGTTCTTTCAAAACAAAGAGCACAGATCATCAATGACACGGAAACACAGTTCTGGTGGCCATCTTTAGAAGTACTAGAGCTTGACCACAGATTCCAAGAGAGACATGTAAAGAACACAGAACAAACATTCAGGCAAACCTGTTCACAGCTTCCTAGCATTTGCTACCATCACATTTACCGGTCTGAAGACTTAAAGTGAACACTAGGGTCCTTTAAAAAACACGGCCTCCTGCATCATGGGGGCCCCAGAAGAAACAGTTATGATTCAAGCATTAAGAGCTACTAAAGCATACAGAAGACCCACCCAGTCTGGAACTTCAGGTTTCAGACATAAAAGATCCACCATGCCACTAACACTAGTCACCACGAGCTTTTTTTTTTTTTTAAAAAATTGTTCCTCTTATTTTTCCAACTTCAACCCGCTAATGTAGTTTTGCGTTTATTATACTCTGAATGCCTTTGATATTTGATTTCCTTTCCCTATAGCAAATACGCTATTAAGAACCTCTCAAGACTCTCTACATTATAGAGACTCAACTTCCTCAAATCTCTTAACAAAACAGTTTATCTCCTTGTTCTTTCTTAAGCTTAAAAACAGCCAGGCCTCTAGATCCAAGTCAGACAGCTCAAGAGTGAAGATTTTGCTGCATGTCTGCCATAAAGTATATTTTTAATCATACAGGTTAATTCTTGCATCTTGGTTACAGGCATTGCTGCAGGAACTGCACTGTCCAGCATAACAGAATTGCTCCAACATTTCAAGATCCTTTAAGCTGTCCACTCATAACCGAGAATATTATACCAGAGCTGCACCACATGTAAGAAGCAAGCCACTCACCCACCCACATCTGACCGTTGCCCACTAATACAATCAAGAATAAAGCATAATCCTTTAGCAGTATCAGAATACTGTAAGTTCATACTCAATTACTTAACCAAGGCACACTAACCTCATTTTCAAGTTATTACCTCTTGGGCTATAGTGCTATCACTTACAAATATGAACACCCTTAGTTCACGCAAAATGGCTTATTTTTAGTTTTTACTACAGTGTTTATATTCAGCTTTTCAAGTCATCTACATACATGCATATGATTTAATTCACCGCTGCTCTACCAGTATTTGGTACAAAGGAGGACATCAGTATGATTAAAGAGTACGAAAAAGCACTAGGCCAAACCAAGGATTCTAAAAGAAAATTCCCACCAGTGGCAACTCCAACCCACAATTATATTTTCATATGTGTAATTTAGCTAATTTATCCAGTCACACCTGGGGTGGGATTCTTCATCCTGAAGAGGGGTAGCCAAAGGGGGGGGATGGGGACCATAACAGGGACCACCAAATCATGAGTGGCATGGAAAAGTGACTAGGGAATGACTATTACTGCATTCAGCCAAATAATAAGAGTGAATGAACTATCATCCGGTAGGTTCAAAACAAAGGTCCTTATTCACACAGCATTAAGCCATGGAATTCACTGTTACTGAGCACTGTGGAAGCTAACAAAGAAAAAGAAAAAACACATGCAGTGTTCAAAAAACCCAAAACAAAAAAAAAGCACAAAAGTTTACAGAAAAAGCTTTTCATTAAACAAAGACATGCCTTGTGACCCTGAACCACAACTAGCTGACGACTGCGAGCACATAGAGATGTATGACTGCCCCGTGTTTCTATTCTTTCCTAGGCATTTACTGTTGGCCACTATCGCAGACAAGATCCTGAGTTACACAGACCTTTGGTCTCACCCCATGCAATCTGCGCCCTCTGTACAAAACACTTTCATAGGTGTAACACCATGTTATTTTTAGCAGAATACCTTCTGTTCACATAACACAGACCTACTACCGATTTTGTAGCTCCTGTAATGCATACAGTGATGCTACATATAAAGTTATTCCTCCTTAAAAAAAAACAAGTAAGAGACCTTACTAATTTTAAACGAGTAGAAAATCATGACAGATTTTCAAGTATCTTTCATTAAACACTGAAGAAGCTCAAAATAATTTTCATAAAAGCCTTTCAGCTTGCTCAAAAAAGATGCATATGCCCGACATCTCTGTAGAGAAAAAAAAATGCACAACAAAAAACCCCAAAACATCAAAACAAACAAGTAACCAACTACACTTGAAATTTTGTAGGCCTACAGAAAACCTAGAGGAACATGAAATTTACTGCTACCGATCTAGCTAGCATTTTGAAGGCAGATTCCATCTCTTTTTGCTGTTATATTACATAAAAGGAGTGTAAAAAGGTCCTCTCCTCGAAATTATTTGCTTTGGAAATTCCAAGAAATGACGATTCCACTCTTGCTTTGCAAGGAGGCTCCTGGAAAAGCATCAGGGAAGTTTAGGGAGAACGTCAGCGCTTCGGGAGGGACGCTCCACTCTCAGCAGTACACGCACCTCCGCTCGGTAGGCTCCCGCCCGCAATCCTCCGCACACTGCCTACGCGACAGGCTCCTCAAACGCACCGCTGCGCTAGAGCCAACCCTGCCGCGGCTCCCGCCCCGCTCCGAACACCGCGCCTTACCGCGCCCTCCCGAGGCCTTCAGCCCCTGCGCGGCCCGGCGCTCCCGCGCCTCCCAACGCCCGCAGCCGCTCCCCTCAGGCCCTGCCAGCTCCGGCTGCCA
>VZTL01031800.1:0-21057 GCA_013400535.1 Scopus umbretta
GCTTTTTCTTTCACCTGGAAATATGAATGTAAACTTTTGTCCCTTCTCCCAGTGATATGCAAGTCATGAGGAAGTCTATGCCTAATGAAGGACAGCTCCCTTGAAAGCGTCTGCATCTCAATTTCAAGAATCCAAAAGATATAGGGAGCATTTCTAATAGCTGCAGAGGGACAGAGACCCTCAGGCTGTTGCACAGTACAGGGACTCCAGTACTGAAACCAGATAAAATAATTCCCTTCTCCTCTCTTGAAGTTGTTCTTGTTCCCTGCTGCATAATTCCATCTTCTCCAGACTGGTAATGCTACCATTTTACAAGTCCATATTGTGAACCAGATCAGTGAATTGATCCAGGTTAACTATAATCCTTTTCTTTGCAGAGGCCTAGGCAAGGTATGGGGCAAAAGGCGGTGAAAATGAAGAGGAATGGGGACAAAAAGGAGGGAAACAAGGATTCTTTAAGCTGGTCTTGTCGCTCAAGCTCCCAAACTTGTGGAATGGCTGCCTTAGTCGCTCAAAAAATTCTTCTGTGTTGTTATGCCATATACAGAAGAAATTAGCCAGTAGGCTTTCCCACAATCTTACTTTTATGGCTTGCTTTTAAACCAAATTCTTCACACCAATGCACCCAAAACCCCCTTGTGTATAATGACCAGGAATCTCTGTGAGACTCATTAACTGTCTGGGGGAATGGTTGAAGTTATTTGCAAATTGCTCAGGCCCAAAACTAGCCACATAAACATATGTTTAAAGACCTACAAGAGTGCTAGTGACCAGAAATTTTCATAATGTATAGCAACACAGAATACAGAATGTGTGTCAGAATACAACTAAACCTTAAATCCAGACTGGTCAAAGAAAATTTTCTCTGTGATAATCTTCAGAAGACTTTGAGAAGACATCCAGTTACTAATACAAATTTTAATTTAATGATCCCTTTTTGCACAAAGATTCTTTCTTTCTTTCTTTCTTCTGCCATGTCTACAAGGTAACTCAGGTCCAGTGCACACAGCAAATTCAAGACAGAATATCCCAGTGGGACTGGGACAAATGCAAATTAGGACTTCTGAGATACTTAGCTTTTGAAATAATGTTTAAAGTATGTAGAAGGTGATTAATTTAAATACAGATAACATGCTAGGGACCTTAAGTCTACTGCAAGACTTGGCAGGTCTTCAAGTGTGTGAAAGTGCTATTTAAAGCTTTCTAGGTATATATATATATAATATAAGGGAAACACATAATGTGAAGAGTGCAATATGGAGCAGTCCTACTTTATATAATTTATGTCATTCTCAGTAAAGGTCCTCTTAAAAGCACCTGGCAGTGCCTCAAAAGGACAGCTCAAAAAAATTGCTATGAGGACTGACTAATGACTGTTTGGGGAATCTGTTACAAGAGAGACCTAAATCACCCAGCAATCTTCTTCAGTGTTGTGCAATGTTGATGTCCTGGCAGGCAATATGGGGACATGAAGTTACTAAAAATAACAGGGTAAAGTAGGATGTCAAATGTTATGGATTAAGTGCTGTATGGGAGAAAGAAACCCAAGTTACAGCTCCAGTAACTTCTTGCACTTTAGATCCAAAAATAACACTGAATTGAGGAGGAATAATTTCAGAGCTAGAGGCACCACAGAGAATGTCACCAGGCTGTGCTAGAGACAGTTATATGAAGAAAAGTGTTTATGGTCTTTGAGGCATGACCTGATACTCAGAAGGATGCCCTCAGCCTCTACTCAACACAAAGCAAGAATAGGTAGATGCATTGATATTGATTAACTCTTAGTCCAAGAGCAAACACTAGCTCTAATCTGAATTTAAGCTCCAAGACAGATGCCTTTACTCAAAGAAAATATTTCACAGCATCTGTAAAGTTGATCACAACTTCAGTGACTTTTTCTACACATGAACAGCCTTAAGTATTATGATTTCAATTCTGAAAAACATCTGCCTGTGCAGTTGTTGCTTTAGAAATAATCTGTACATTATCAGCCACCTCTGTTCCAACATTAAATGACAAATAGCTTATCTAAAAATCAGAGCACAGGAAAATCTTGAGATTGCAAATGGTTACAAGAAATGTGCCCCAATAAGTGTTACAAGTGGCTAAAAGACAAATCCAAGTCATATTAATTCAAGTAAATCACACACAACCAAAAGATAGTAACAAGCAACCAAATCAATCTATCCAGCGCTCAGTTCTGACCATCCCACTGCCAGACTGAATACTCAACCCACAGGCAGGCATCCCAGTAGTCCCCAAGACGGTAATCTCAGAAAGACAGCTGGCTGAGCTATCTACATCAATCAGGAGGAAACTGAGGTAGTGTATTTCAGGAATACTAACTAGCAAAATGCTTACTAAACAGTTACTAAACTAATAAATATTTCAAAAAATATTTCCAGTATACAAGCAAGAAACTAAAATACATAAATGTTTGATAATACTTACACACAGAAAATACATGGATTCTTCTCTTTCTGTCTTCCACACCTACCTGGCTGAAATCAAGCTTGTTTCAGGCTATCCTGAACACAGAATCTGGATTATTCACCCCTTGTTTCTCTGTGATTGAATTCAAACTGCATTGCAAAACTCTGAAAGTCTGGGAATCAAGTTAGAATCTACTTGCAGTGAGGACACAGTGCAGTTGATACGCTAGAGGGAAGGGATGTCATCCAGAGGGACCATCACAGGCTTCAGGAGTGGGCCGATGCAAAACTCATGAAGTTCAACAAGGCCAAGGACAACACCCTGCACCAGGGTTGGGGCAATCCCTAATATCAGTACAGACTGAGGGAAGAAGCTTTGAGACCAGCTTTGCAGGGAAGGGGATATTGATGGACAAAATTTGGACGTGAGCTGGCAATGTGTGCTTGCAGCCCAGAAAGCCAATTGTATCCTGTGCTGCATCAAAAGAAGAGAGGCCAACAGAATGGTTTGGGTTGGAAGTGACCGTCAAAGATCATCTAGACAACCATCCTGCCACAGACAGGGACATCTTTCGCTAGATCAGGTTGCTCAAAGCCCTCTCCAACCTGACTTTGAACACATCCAATGACAGGGCATCCACAACTTCTCTGCTGCAGCGTCTGACTGTAAAAAATGTCTTCCTTATATACAATCTAAACCTACCATCTTTCACTTTGAAACTGTTTCCCCTTGTCCTGTCACTACAGGTGCTAGTAAAAAAGTGTCTCTCCATCTTTCTTATCAGCTCCCTTTTAAATATTGAATGGCTGCAATAAAGTCTCCCCAGAGCTTTCTCTTCTCCAGGCTGAACAACTTAACTCTCTCAGCCTTTCTTTGTAGGAGAGGTGTTCCAGCCTTCAGATCTTTTTTTTTTGCCCTCTTCTGGACATGCTTTAACAGGTTCATGTCTTTCATGTGCTGGTAACCCAAAAGCTGGACCCAGTGCTTCAGGTGTGGTCTCACAAGAGTAGAATAGAGGGGGAGAATCCCCTCCCTTGATGTGCTGGCCTCTCTTCTTTTGATTCAGCACAGGATACAATTAGCTTTCTGGGTTACAAGTGCATATTGCTGGATCATGTCTAATTTTTCATCCATCAGGTATCCCCAAGTCCTTCTCTGCAGAGCTGCTTTCAATACATTCTTCCTGCAGACTGTACTGATATTAGGGATTGCCCCAATCCAAGTGCAGGACCTTGTACTTGTCCTTGTTGAGTTTCATGAGCTTCATATGGGCCATTTCTTTTTCTAAGCAAGCAGCATGTGAAAGATACCTTCTCTAGCCTGAAGTGTCATTTTCTCTCTTCCTCCATTCCTTGAAGTCTGTTGTGTATTCATCTCAAGAGACTTTGCTCAGCTGCCCAACAACCTAAGTTCACCTTCCAAATAGGGAAAATGAGATGTTGAT
Organism: Scopus umbretta; assembly: GCA_013400535.1. Lineage (NCBI taxonomy): Eukaryota > Metazoa > Chordata > Aves > Pelecaniformes > Scopidae > Scopus > Scopus umbretta. The sequence continues at coordinate 3,878 of VZTL01031800.1, forward strand.
GACCACTAGCTATTTAATACTTCCAGAAGGACTGGATTTATCTCTTTGGATAAACAGTTGCAACTCCTGGTTGTCTTGCACTTTTTTTCAATTTACAAGTTTATTTGAAGGCATATATTCACAGTCATCCTTTCATCACACTCTCAGGCACCAAAAGCCATGGTCTGTTTCCAGTGCTGTTGAGTGTCAACATTTCTCACTCTTGATGACTTTTTGACATGTCTTAGCAAGCCCATCAAATATTCCTTAGGATATTATGCTTCTCGAGATTGGAGAACAGGTCTATAGTTTGAGTTGTATGTACTTCTAGCTAGTAGAAATTTCCAAATTTATAAACAATTTATCCTATCATAACTAAAAATGCCTGGAAGCAAACATTGTAGGAAAGGTGCAGAGGCCTTATTTCATTGACCCATCTGGGTGACTATGCTTCAAATCCACAAGCAAGATTCTCTTAACAAAGAAGTGATCATGGTCCTCCCTCTGTCCTATCATAAGTCTGAGGATCATATTAGTGTGTCAAGGGGAAGGCTATGTGTATTTTACACCACACGTGATCCTCCTTTGGGTTGTTACAGTTACAGGTTGGCTGGGCTACAGGGATTCCCACTACTGGTTTCTGAAATCCTCTATTCCTAGCTGCAAAATGTGTCTGCTTCTCTTCTGAAGCTGGTATCTACCAAAAAGTTGGTTTCTACAAGTCACCTTTTTTATATCGTGTACGCAGAGAGCGTTCTTCACATTTAGGAGAGACACCTTTGAGGATCAATATAATCAATAGAGCGGTGTAATGCTTACATCCACTTTGCAGATATTTCCTTACTCTCAGAAGGTATTTCTTGGAGTAGGAAGAAGCAAAGAAGCAATAATCATGAAGGTGACCACTACCTATTCCAGTGATTTTTCCTGCCTTCTGTGACTTAACTCATGTTCAGATTTCTGCTCAGAATTGCAATTGCTAGGCATGACTTTTTGGGATTCTCAGATGACAGATAAGTTTTCCGTGTCTAAGCTGGTATATAATGACTGGTCTATTTGATGTTTTTTCAGCTTCATATCCCTCAATGTGGAAAATCTCAGCAAATTAAATTTACACATCAAATGCTTATCTGCAATGTCTTCTTATTTATATGTCTGTGCTAATCACCTAGAGGAACATGGTTGCTTCAAATCGAAAAACATAAGTATCTAAAATTATGCTCATAAGGTCTGACACACAGGCATACAAAGATAAGCAAAGAGAAATACCTTCCTCTCTTTTTACAAATGCAGCTTAAAGTGTTAATTGGACAGACATGTGACCAATTATTATCTCTCAAATTCCAGGACAACAGATAAACAATAGTAACCAGCCATGTTCACATCTTTTGCTTTAGACAAATGTGAAGTAGTGCAGCTGTGTTTCTCCTTCTTTCGCTGAAGACTATATTAAGTTGAATTAATTTGTATTTGCCATGGGCTAAAAGCATGCACATGGATAATTCTTACTGCTTAAAGAGCAATGTGCTAAGCCATGATAACTTGCTTGTGTGTCTGAGTCAGTGATGAGTGAGGGATTATTACTTCAGCATGCCACCTCTTATTAGGAGTTCATAATCAGCAGGCCAGCTGGTCAACCTTTTGCCAGGGATGGTATGATTACCAACAAAAATTACTTACAAAAGTGAAGGTCCCAACAAGTAATATTGTAAATTCTTTTCTGATCTAACACATGTGAGACTAATATATACTTATAGTGGGTTCTGAACTAAAATCTGCTTAGAGTAGAACTGGAATTTATTTCATTAACAAAAGTTTAAGGGACTTAAACTCTTTAAGCTGATGCTTTCCAGTCTACCCACACAACAGTCAAAAGGATGCCTCATAGTTTTAACAGTACTGCTACGTTGTAGGATTGTGTTGTATCCACACAGTTCCACTCAAGCATGTCTACACCCTTTTTAAGAATCTTCCCACCTACTTTTTCCCATAGCAAGCAGCAGCAATACCTTTTTCAGCCTCTTCTTGCTGTTTTAGTACGGAAAATTATTTTTAAAAGTCCCATAATTAAATGGAAGTAGTGAGCCACGGAACAAACAAACCATTAAATTTCACTGAAATCCTCTGCCTTCAAAGGCAAAATCTAATTAAGGTTTAAACTGCAATGTTAATTGCACAATAGTGAGATTCACCATGTATTATGGATTTATTTTCAGTTTTCTATCTTGAATAATTTCAGAGAGGAAAATGCAACTTCTGGGACCCAAGTTATGACATGGAAATGGACTTAATTACCAGCAGGAAAATATTTGCTTTATAGTTGGTTTAGGGCAAAATATCTGAAGAGATCTTGCTAAGAGCTTGGGAACATAGAGCAATATGTAAATCACAATGTAGTATTAAGATTATCCTCAGAAATATTCATCGATTGCTTTTCAATTTTAATCATCTCAGCGTAGTTTGGAGAGAACTGAACCTGCTGTTAACATTGCTGCAAATAACCAGATTCTAAGAAAAGACCATGAACAAAACAAAAGAATTAAACCAAATGATTTTTCATGGACCTTAAGAAACCAATGAAACCCTATTTTGTGTTAGCACCATTCAGTTCTCAGAAAAGATTGCATTTCAAAACAGATTTTTTTTCTGAACTACTTTTTCTACATGAAAACTTTAAAAGAGGAGAAACATTTCCTCCTGTATGCACTTTTGCTTTGTTTTGGGCTCTCAGCTAATTCATCATAACAGATAAGCCTCCAACCGAGGCCTAACACTTTGGAATCTGATTATCTTTTGCTTTTATAGAGACTTAGGTTAACTAAGGCTCATCTCCTTACATAATGTCTTAAAGGCATTGTGTACTTAGTACTGAATTCAGCATGTAAATATCTTGGAGGATTTCAGTGTTAAGTGCCTATGGTGTCGATCTGCTTGAGGGAAGGAAGGCTCTGCAGAGGGATCTGGACAGGCTGGATTGATGGGCAGAGACCAATTGTTTGAGGTTCAACAAGGCCAAGTGCTGGTTCCTGCACTTTGGTCACAACAACCCCATGCAATGCTACAGGCTTGGGGAAGAGTGGCTGGANATGGGATTCCAGCACCCTGGTAAAATTGGCACTTTCCATTTTTTTCACATTGCTTTGAACCTTCATTCCTATACATATAAGTTTTTCATAAACACACTTAGATGAGTGCTGATGACATGACTATGTTGTTTGTAACCATATTTCAGAATTCCTCATTTAATGTCATTTGCATAGGACAAATTAATTCTTAGTGAAAAATGAACACAGTGGATTCATTCAAAATTAAGCATATAAATAAAAAATGGACTGTCCTTTCATTAAAAATTTTCTGCTCTGTACTATCATCTATTTTTGCCAGTTTTCAAGGAAGTAATTTTGTTTGCATTGAAGACAGAAGAAGGGTTATTCTTCAGATTGACCCGTAGACTTTGTCTACGGTGAGTACTATTGCTATTGCAGTAATATATTCATGATTTTCAAGTATTTTCAAGTTTGTTTTCAAGTTTTCAAGTTTGTTGACCACTGAAGTAAAAAGAGTGAGGTTGATTTTGGCAGCCAGTTAAACCCTATGAAAAACAGGCTGTTGGATGAAACTACCTACAGATGGAAAATTTCTCATACCCAGAAGGAATCAGGCAAATGGCTCGATAGAATAACCTGTAGGCTAACATTTTTCATTCACAAAAAGAATCAGGTCATTTAATGAATGATTTGTGAACGGAACGTAGAACTAAATTCACAGCTAATACTCCTTTCAATAAATTATTCAACCAGGTCTACTTTTTGCCTAAACAACATAGCTATAAATAGCCTTCCTCCATAACAGTAGAATTTTTCACCAAGAAAAAGCACATTCGGAGAGTGTAATATCTGTCTCTGTGAATGAGCCACTTAAAAATGGACTATTAATGCAGTCATTTTTATAGCCTGTTTCTTGCATCCTGATTAAAGCAGGGTGCAATCAATACAAGTAGATTAACAGCTCAATATATAAAATGTTAAGGATGTAAGTATCACATTCACTAATTAGACATACATTTAAAATGAGAAAATTATGCACCAAGAGAGGTTTTTAAAAGTATTCGGTGCTTACATCTGGGGACAATTCTTTAAAGAGACCTCAATGTCTAAGACTAGACAGCTTTCAAAAATATAGGCTCCTCAGTCCAAGCTCTGTTGAAATGCTTTAATTCTTGAAAGCTTAATTCTGCAATTCTTGAAAGTCTAATTTGTATCTCTGGAGGAGACCTAACTACCACTATATGTTCATACAGTCAACAAGAATTGTATAGTGTTAAAGGATCAGATACTAAACCAATAACAGATACACTAAAATGCCTTTCGCACAATCTTGCTAATTCAGTATCTATTACTTCCCCTGAAACTGACAGGCATCTAGTTTACAAAGTTGTGAAAATAAATGGTCATTTTGGTTATCTGTCACTTTATGAATAAAAGAAAAAAAAATGGGGAGGAGAATAAAAAACAAACAAACAAAAAAAAGCCAGGCTTCTTTGAGAAGACCTTTTTGTATCAACAAGAATAAAACATCTTAATTGTTGTTACTCTTGCAGCTTAACAGATACAAAGAGCTCCTGCAGCTGTAAGACAGACTACTGGGGAACAGGGACAAATCACAGATCTAAGATGAGAAGCATGGAAGTAAAAGCTCACAAGTAAACTTTTTTAAAAAAGAGTTGATAAGTAAGACATGCTAATGCTTTCCTGCATATGCCTTTACTAACCAAGCAATAAATAGATTCCACACATCACTATCCAGAAGATGTTTTGAACTGCATACAGTATACAACCAGAAGCACATTAGCTCTTTAATGTTTTAACAGAAACTATTTTGCATTTACTACTTAATACTAAGGCTAAAACCATGCTTTTTGTAATCCAAGACTTCAAAATGCAAATCATATGCTACTTTCCTGAAGTGATAGGTGCCCTTCATTTTTGTTCTAGGAACTAAATTTTTCCATTGCTTTATCAGGCACTGGCCCTTCCTAAAAATATCTGCCAGCACATACCTACTGTTGATCATCTTTAGATCAGTCTAGTAAGAATCACTTTCCCATTTTGGAAGACTAGGTAGCCCATTGATATACAGCCCATTCTTAGCACTTATCATGCATACCATGTCGCAAGGGGTTTTGCAGGGACTATAACCAATTTTCACAGTTTTCATAGAATCATAGAATCATAGAATTGTTAAGGTTGGAAAAAACCCCTGAGATCATTAAGTCCAACCATCCCCCCCCCCCCCCAAAAAAAAAAACCAAACCAAAAAAACCCCAAAACACATACAAAAAAACCCAATATAGAATGAACTGCACTCCTCAGCATGAGCTACGAGGCTGGAAAAGCCTGGCATCCATTGCTATTTAAGCACAGAAGATGGGACAAGGCAGGGAAGGGGGATATACAGTAATGAAATAACAACATATTCAGTCCCCCAGGACTTGGAACAATAACTTTCCTTCACAAAGGTTCACAGGTTTCAGATTGTCCTGTCCGCATAGCAAAGGCTGGAGCAGCTGACCCAGAAACATGTTGCATCTAGTCCATAATATCAGACTAAGATGAAGCAACACTGTCAGAAATGTATCAAATTTAAGGTTGTGCAAGGGACATCTGAATCTCCTTGGCATTCCTCTTTGAGCATAGTCCTGCCTGTGATAATCAAACCACACAGCTCTTGTGGGGAGTTAATAGCCTTGCATTCATAAAGCTGTTTTTTTTTTTTCTTTTTTTACTCACCTGTCTCTTATTTTGCAGCTTTCACATCACCCCAGATGTAAGGACAGTGCACATATTTTTGTGAGGTTCTATATGCATTAAGTTCTCCATTTGACTGGTGCATTAGTATTAAGGCATCATACAGCCAGCACATACTGTCAAGGACCCCTGTTGAGAGTGATGTGGTAGCAAATGCAACTATACTCAGAAGATGGCAGTTGCCAGAGGGGACTAACTAACAAACTCTTAAAACAATGCCAATTTTCACTTGAACTGACAAAAAAGAAATTCATAGTTCATACAAAAGCAGGAGGCACTGCCTTTCACATACAAAGAAAACTTCCTAGATTGCTGTGCTGAGCAAAGAGGGTGCAGTTGTCCCCCAGTCCTTTCTAAAAGAAAATGTCTTCAATAGAGACATCAACTCAAACACTTCTATGTCAGGCAAATTTAGTCAAAGACCTTGCACAACTAGAAAAAAGATGATGCAAAAAGCTAGTTATGCTTCTGAACAAATTGGTAATATCAATTCTACAGGGAGCTGACCTTTCCGAGAAAGATTTCAAATCATACATAAATAAATCTTGATGATCCTTTTTCTAGACAGAACATGACTGGAGTGGGAGGTATTTGGAAGTCATTGCCTTTCATAACATATATAAGAAAACAATAAAATAAGAGCACTCTGATCACATCACGATACTCCTAAACCAGTGCTTTTTTTTTTCTGCTTATGCTTGCTGCTAAAAACCCTCCGAGCAAAGATATTAAAAATAATAAAATAACTTTTTAAAAAATAATACTTTAATGTCATCAGAGGAATTATCAATTTTATACCAGGATATAAACATAATATGACCTTATTTATTTTCCTATCTATGCTAGCCTTTACTGGCCTAGATAAAGACATAGTATAAAAAAGATGCATGCTTTATACCCACTACACTGCATATAGTGTTTCTCTTTGTTCCAGGTTTTTACTATTTTCCAGTCACGGCTTGTGACAAATCACAAATTTTATTCCTAGATACCTATTCAGCTTTCTTCAATAATAATTAATCATCCTTCTGTTGCCTTTAGGTATGCCCTCTATTCTTAGGCTATTGTTATCCACATGCCCAGGAAGATGTTATATGTTCCTTCTGTTACTCACACATCCCCGGTAGAAACAAAACCTTCTTTTGTTAGCATGCTATTATTTTCCAGAGAAGATAATTTTGCTTTATAGATCTGGTAAAACAATTGATACTCTGTAAAATGGGCAAAACCCTGTTCTTTCATTAGAACTCTGACTGCCCATAAGTTAATTTTTGATGAGAGAGATATATGGGATGCAATGTTTGAAGTATGAGGTATAGGAGCTCTTGTTTTTTAAAGAACCTTGATGTATCATTATTTTAGTTGTATTATAGTGCAGCGGCTTCATTACCCAATGACCATAAGAGACAGTTACTTTTCTGAAGTGCCTGCGCACACAGTTAATAGGGAATTTTTGCAAAAAAAAAAGAACAACCAAAAAAACCACCAACCAGATTTCTACTGGATGCTGAAAATTCTTTGAAATTTTCTATGAATGTTTCAGTTTGAAAAAATATCCTCAGAAACATCACATTTTAATGATTCCTAAAATAAATAATATTTTTCAGTTGGAAGCATTTTGTTTAGAATTTTGAATTAATGCATTGTAAGATGATTAAAAGTTACCATAATTGCTAGGGTAATTTTGTTTTTTCAAAAGTTTCAATTTCTCTCCTTCAAATGTTTGGGTCACAGAAGTTGACATATTTCAGCCTTTTATTCTGGTTTGGGATATGATTTTATTTTTCATCACAAATCTTTTCAAGGAGTGGAAAAAAAATCCCTTGCGAGCATCTACTTGCAGCTTACAACAGGTCCACCTAAGAGCAAGAGATAAACAGAGAGAGGTGATGGGCTGCCTAAGGGAATTACAGAGCTACAGTGGGAAGGATCAAGGGAGAGAAGCAAACATTCCTCTATGGAACGGCTTCTCAGGAATAAATGGAGTCATCAAGTTCCTAACAAATTTTTTTCCACAGACTGGATGGTATGGAGAAGAGACGCTAATCCAGTATGTAAGAACAACATTTGCTCAGTGAATCCAGTCACAGCTAAAGGGAGACTGGAAAAGTACCAGACAGAGTAGAGAAAGAGGCAATGACCTCATTACTAAGTGCTACACAAAGGCCTAATTAAAGTGCTACATGCTTTTACAATTTTTCTTTTCTTTTTGTTCCATCCCACAAGGAACACTTTGTAAATCCTGCCTTGTCAGCTTAACACATAGGGACAAAAATGCATCAGATGCTTGAGTAAACTGGGTTTTATGGTGTTTGCAAGATTACAACAGGATTTGTTGCTTGAGGAAAGTGGATCATCCACTTTCCTTTGTGGGTGATTTGTATTACAAACATCTCTCCTTATATTACAAAAGCAGAATTGAAATCCTGAGCCGAGCAGCTGACTTCCAGCCTCTCTGGAAGTATAAGATTTCTTCCCTGAGGTATATTTTTTCTGGTTTCATTTCTAAGACTTTCAGAGACTTAACATTCCAGTGAGTCAAATGTGCATCACACTGAAACCAACTAGTCTTTTTTTTATTATAGTTTGGATTTTAGGGTTTGCAGATGCCTTTGAGAAGTTCCTGTTATTACATGCCCTGTGGTGACACTTCACTGAATTACAATTAACATTAAGGACCATCCCAGGGTGCATGTGAGGGGAGCTTATCCTGGGGACTACTGCTTGCTTCCCTCTGTCAAGGATAAGTGTCAGAGCACAGGTCCTGGAGCAATTCCATGGCTGACTGAGAGCAAATTCATAATGAAAGTGCAAGTAACACCTATTGTCCATCCTGAGAGCACCAACTGTCATTGTATACTGGTTTTTGCCAAAGGAAATGCAGCCATATGTCTCCTAGTTAGGTTAGAGCTGTTTATGCTCCTATTTTACAAATAATTCCTTTACATAGGCTGCTTTAGTAGTTGCTTCCATAAAATCATTTCAGATCTTTTCTGGGTCAGCCTCTTCTGGCCCACGGCGATTTTGGGCCCCTCAAAGTGGGACACTCAGACTTAAGTCAGGACTTGTCAACAGTGTTTCTATTAAATCTAAACTGTTTGGGGAAAAAATATCACTTTAATGTCATTTGTGTTTGTAGTAGGACTTTTTGAGCAAAATATACAAAATTGCTATAACAGTCTTGAATTCAATTCAGTATCATGCAGGAATACCTTGTTTCTCTCCTTCATCCCCCATGCCCCCTTCTTTATTGGTAGAGGAAAAAGGGAAAGAAACGAAAGGGAGAAACAATGTCTAATGAAAGAGAAGCATGTGTGTGCAAATATGTGTAAGTTAAAAAAAAATAAAATTAAAAAGTCAGTATAAAAAAAATGCCAAAATTTTTAGTCAGCTGTAGATTTAGGATCTTTTTCAAAACACAGCATAAAAATAATTTTGTTAGTGGCAACTTCTGTGTTTCCAAGCACCTCAGGGGCTGCTGGAAGGGAATTCAGCTGTAGAATGAATGAATTCAAGCAGCTGATGACCTTGTATATGTAAGTCCATTATACATCCTTTTTGACTGACTTTCATGTGATCTTTAGGCTTTTTGGTTTTGTTCTGTTTCATTATCAGAACTCAGTACACATTTTTTTTCTAACAGACTATGGGCTCAGATTTTCTTTGTTTGGAAAAATAACATAAGACATTAACCCACCTGTTCAAAATTGGTTACAAAGCAAGGAAATGTAAGGAACTCTCTGAAGGATTTGACATTTCTTAGTCCAGGAAAAGACTTCTGTGCCCCTCTGAACATTTTCTGTTTGGTAGTAACATTTTAATGTAAGAAAATATTATGCATTGCTCCAATTGCTTTCAGTCAGTCCCATTTTCCTACTGAAATTTTTCTAGCAGCTCTCAGATAGTTAGCTTCCATTGCCTACAAACATCTCCCTTTTAAATATTGATGTCTATGTAACAAGATTTCTTTGGAATAACCTGTTTGTCCTTCAATCGCTGTCCTGTTTTTTTTAATCTACCCCTCAGCTTCTTTCAAATCACATGCTATATATGCAGCAATATTTTTTTTTCTGTTTAAGTCATCTTGTCTTCTTATATCTAGTGTAATTAATATTTGTTTCCTAACTCTTACTTAGTAGAAAAGACGGAGCAAGAAAATTATCATCTAATGCATGGAGTGGCTCCTCTTTGAGGAAAAATTAAGTAGATAGTTTGCGGTCTGGAAAGCAATTGAACAGGTTTATGACAGAGGTACCTAAAATTATGAGCACTATGAGGAATGTGAATTGGGAACAATTATTCACTGTGTCTTGCAATACCATCATATGCAAGGGGAAGCGAATTCAATTTTAGGGGAATACTGTTTTATAACAGTGTATGGTTAAAGCAGGAAACTCCTTCTCCCAGGAAGTTGTTGAGACTCAAAACAAAGAATTCAAGAAAAAATAATGGGAAAAAATGTTATTGAGGGTTAATAAAAACCATATGCTAGAAACAATGGTATATGAGTTTCCTAAGCCACAGTTGTGGGAAGATGGAGGATGTAAAGGGAGAAACGTAACCCTATTCTGTGTGTTCCGAAGCATTTGGCCACTGTCAGAGACAAGTAGTGAGATGTTCTGAGTCACTATAGCCATTCTTTTTGTGGGTGTTTTAAAATTTGAAGTACTTAAAACTCTGATTCTTTTTACTGTATTACTGCAAATGACACTTTCCTATTTGGAATATAGTAAACACACTGCATTTCTGGTATGCCAAAGAAGCATTAATTAGCACACAGGTGTGTGTCACCTGGTATGTACTATGTTTGTCACACACTATGCTGAGAGACAGGAATAGGTGACAAATATGGTTGAAGATGTGAGTGAAATACTAAATATAAGATTCAGTAAAACTGGATAAATTGGAGTTAAAGGTTCTCACTGTGAACTTAAGGGCCTTGGTACTTTGCAAGTAGGGCAATAAATATGATTGCAAAAGACTGGGATAGTGAATGAAAAAAAAAGAGAGGCAGAAGTCTGGAGAGTCAAGTGGAATTAATGTTCTCAAGGTGCTTTTTGCTCTTGAGTTACGCTCTTGTCTCTATTAGTAATTTTGGATGAAACCTTTCAAATGCAACAGTCCACTTGTGATTCTGTTTTCTTGTCTGTCCTACGGACACATCCATTGTTATCTGGGGTATGGGATGGTTAAAAAACATTGGCAAAACATTAGGTTTCCTGATTTTATCCTTAAAGTAGAAGTTGTTCTGTGAGAGAAAACAACCATGTTCAGTTGTTCTGAATTTGGTTCTCATGGGAAGTAGAGGAAAACATGCCTGTTTGAGGTCAGTTTGGAATAGGTCAGATATTTCAGTGCACAGAAGTGGATGTGGTTATGTGTTGACTTCAACAAGAAGCAGAAATGTAAATGACAGTTCAGATTACAGCATAAGAAACTTGAACACTAAAATATGAAATAATAATTATTATTTTATTATATATTTCCATTCACCAATTTAATTTTTAGGTGAAAAATAAAAAAGTACCAAATTTCTTTCTCCTAGATGACCTGATAAATGGTGATATTCTGGGGCTTTAAAATCAGTTTCTGACTTTGTCACAGACTGACTATGGTCTTGGCAAGTCTGTTACTGTCTCTGCCTGTCAATTCTTCAGCCTCAGGATAAAAGTACTTCCTTGACTTGTCCTCTTTTTTCTGCCACTAAATCATGCAGAGGAGGACCTACTGCCCTCCACAACAGTACACATAGTCAGGAATGTTCACTATTGTTAAGCAGTGCAACTACCATGCACATAGCAGTGACTAATCTATACCATCTCTCTTTCTGTGCTCTGGAACATAGGTTGAATTACAATACCTGACTGATAATCTGACAGGGAAAGAAATCCCATCAGTTGTGTCAGAGATTTTTATCTCCAGATTACAGGGTTACATGTTGTTCTGCCAGATAATTTCTACTTTTAAGAAGTGGAGCTGCATTTCTTTCATAACCCCTAAGGATATTAGGAAGAAACTGTCTAACGTTATTCTTTGCCCAACATGCAGTTGAGTGGAAATTATTTAAGATGGGGAATCTTTTAGCACTCTGCAGGGATGATCAAATTATCACTTTCTATCTAGATAGTAGTAGCTGCACTAAATGCCATGCTGCATTTGGCTTCTCTGTGACACCACCATCACCAGAACCAAACTGCTTCATTGATCAAGATCCTGAGCAGTAATGGCAGTAGAAAAGATGCCACTGGAACATGTTAGAACTCTATTTCAATCAGAATAAAAATCTAAACAATTGAAAATATACTGCAAAATAAAAACTGTTACATATTTCCAATTTGGACTAACAAAAATTTAACTTACACAAAAATGACCTAATTTGTTTTTAACATATCAAAATGTTTCACCTTATTTAGTTATTAGATTTGATTTATTGCCTTGGTTAGCTTAGATTTGAATTCATATTAAAATATTAAACAGAATACATGAAATATAATATGTTGTGAAAATAAATATAAGCATTACAGTCCAAATGAAATTATTTAAGCAGCTTACTTTATCAAAATGACTCATGCTTCTCTTAGAGAGCCAACTACTTGATATTAGTGAAATGAAATGGGAATATCAGAGCAATTTGTTTGAAATTTTTCCTCATCAAAACTCCTGTTGAAGGTAGTGTATTTCTGTGAAACATCTTGATTTTGATGAAACTGCAATTTTTGATGGAGAATCATTCCACTAATTGTCTTCTAGAGGATCCAGACATTGCATTTCATCTTTCTTCTCTAATCTAAACTAGACAAAAAAAAAAAGTTCTGCAAACTCCCCCTTTTTTTTGGCCTCCTGCTGACTGAGAAGATTGTAAATGGATGGGCTTAATGATGCTCTGGGATTCACAATGTCCAGGAAAATTCCCATATGTGTCTGTAAAACAACTACATGGGGTCCAATGGAGTTGCACAAGGTCACAATCTGGAAGGCTGTAGCTTCTCAAAAGCATTGTGAGGCATGCATGGAGAAAGATTTTTCTCTCTGCTCCCCTGATTCTTGTAAACTCTGATAATAATGAGGAAAAGATAGATCTTTCTTTTTGCCCAATAGATGGCCATAGGTTGGTATAATTGAGCTCACTGTGAGAGGTCTGTGCTGACAGAAACTAACTAGATTCAGCTTCCCTATGTATACTTTAGGAAGGTCTTCTCCCCAAAGAAGAATGATGAAGATAACACAAAACACACAGACTTCATCAGAGAGTGGAACAAAGAAAATTAACATGTTTGCTTCTCTTTTACCAAAGATTCTGCTACCCTGACAAACACAAAGACCAAAAATATATTACCTATATAATAATTCCAAAATTAAACATAAAAATACTGGAGAAACCTGATTCAAAAAATAATAAAAACATTAATAATGGTTCATACAGTCCAGTTAGTCTCAATGGAGGTGGGTATGATTTATTAGCTGTTACTTTACAAAATATAAACAGTGGAAGAGAAAGGTCCCAGTGAGCCAGGGAGAGACTCAAGGGCAAAAACCTCATCTAGTGCTCCATCCCTTGAGAGGCACTGCTCCTGAACAATATTACTAACATTGGGAATGCATTGAATAATTAAATAAAGCTTTTAATTAACAGTTAAACATATCTATAGGAAACTCTTGGGAAGCCATGGCTTTGCTGAAAGCTAAAGAGCAAGCTGAAGAGTTTTATGAGGTCCTGCAAAAGTAGAATTTATCTGACTTAGTGCAGCCTGTACTGCACATGTACTGTGCATACACCTGGTACTGCTCTATCTACCTTCCTAGTCAATGGAAAGAAATATTTCTCAATTCCTCAGTTCCCAGAAATACACCCAAAATAGGACAGACAAACTGCTCTTTTAAAGTGCTTTTTAACTTTTCACTAAATATTAATCACGACTTGATAACTGCCTAAGAGACAGACATCTGCTCTGTAGCCATTTGAGATTAGGTGACAAATCTTACCAAAAGTAGTGTTTCTAAAGACTGTTTGTGGGCTGCACTGCAGTCAATTAAGAAAATGAAAAACCCAGTACATTATGATGCATGAAATATAAGATGGCTTGAGGACAGGGCAGGAAGGATTACATGATGTGTTGCTAGCTGCTGAGAACTAGGTTATCCAAAGAGTTCAACCCTCATCTGAGCTGAAAAGGAGCCCACCTCCTAATTATTCTCAACAGAAACTGTTCAGATCTTGCCTTTCAGTTATGAAATCTGATCTCTCACATGTACCCACTATGCCTCAAACTGTCCAGTTATCCCTCTGACTACTATCGAGCTGTCAAGCTTCCCTTAAACTGTCCAACTGTTTGAATAAAGTGGGACTGTAATGCAAAAAACCTGCTCCTGAACACAAAATATCAGTTAGGCTTTTCAGAAGAACATATAAGTCCCATACACCATCTTGAAATATCATGTATTTCAATATTCCTCTCCTATTATAAAGTAACTTTGGGTCATACTCTTAAAAAATACTCTGATGACAAGACATTTTAGGGTTTAGGCCTATAGTATTCAAGTAGAAACAATTTAACTGGGTGGGAGCATGAAGTTTACTTTGACAGGATTGCAAGACAGATCTTAAATTTAACAGTTGTCTCTGGTTCAGGGCTGTCTGGAATGTAGTGATTCATTTCAAGGGGCCAGAGCTACCTTGATGGATGGAGTGGTGCTGGCTGTTTCACCTTCCTCTGGGTTGGACTCTGGCCAATTTTGCTGTGTGGTAGGATTAAAAGAGCTTGAAGTGCTTTTGTATGAATTATGGCACATTGCTACAGTGAAGAGATCTGTAGAGCACAGTTTGGAGGACATGAAGAAACCAGTGACAGAATTACAAACTTAAGCACCATATCACACTAGCAAGTTCTTGGTAGGAGAACTTATGTTACTTTAAGCACCTACCAGACATGAAAAACACACACAAAAAACCTGTTATTTTCACAAGTCCATAAAAGAATTCACAGAATTCACAGGATACTGAAATCTTCCAATATTTATCAGCTTCAGCATGTGAAAACTAATCACACTTCACCAGGAATACAAAGATGCAGTTAGAAAGCTCAAGGATAGGTTAACCTTAATGTAACAGAGTTGCATCACATCATGGAAAAATTTGCCTCCTTTTTTTTTTTGGTGCAGATTCAGTGCTGTAGGAAGAAGCCTATCACATTATTCCATTCTTTAACCAAATCAGGTGCACAGTATCACTATCTCTTCCACAGATTCAACACTTTTATACTAAAATAACTCATATTTAATATAAAGTGGTTGGTTTAGGGTTTTTTTTTTTGGTGGCTGAAGCAGCTCACAGGCTCAAAAGAAACATAGTAGCTTAAATTCAGAGTGTGATACCATCAATAGCATTGAACCTACTCAAAACCTGCAGCTGCCTTACTCTTGATTTTAGTGAGGATATCTTTTGACCCAAGCCAGATAATGCACAGCATTATTTTGAAAAGGGTAATTAAATCTTGAATTGGGTTGATACCCTACTTGTAATCAAGTGTAAGGCATGACAACTAAACTGCATTAGAATTGGAGGAAAGCAGTTTAATTCAGAAATATCATTCCAAACTTTTATCACCTCTAAGACAATGTCCAATATCTTCACTGTTCCAAGCATGTCCTTGACCAACTGTAACAACCCGTTATAACAATCACTATAACCCCAGCTTTGCCTTGTTCTAGTCTCAACTTTGCTTTTAGTAACATATTAAGGAGACAGCATGGTCTAAAAATCTATACCAAAACCTGAAAGGACCACAGCATGTGGAAGTGGAGGAGGCAGTTGCAAGAAAGCAGTCCTCTAGGTTGCTACAATCTTTTCACATTATGGATTTTCTTTTTTCAAGTTTTTGAAATTATCAGTTAGCGGGTAAGAAACCTGACATTCAGCTATCACACATTCCATTCAAAATATCTGAAGTTGCTCTTAATGAGTAACTCACGATCAGAAATTTGTAAATAGTTTGCAAATTCATTTGTCAAATAACAAACAGGTCAAATTTCCTCATTTTGGAATAAAATATTCAGTAGTTCTCCCCAGTGCTTGTCTGACTATGCCGTACAGATAACTTTGAAATGTACTCATGCAAAATGTTCTTGCAGCATTCCCTTGCACCACTGTTCACAGAAAAGAAATATCTGGTTATTTTATACTTACTGTATTGTGAATATGCAAAGTGAGAAAAAATTCTCTTCTTTTTCATTGCTGTGAACACAAGACTGTCATGCTTCCGCTCTACTGGACGAACAGGCTTGTAGACCAAAAAGAAAAAGCCCTGAAATAAGAGAGTAAGCTTAAGTTCCTAGCAGTCAGACTATCCAGAGGTGCCTGTGTGACTTAGGGAAAGTTTGTTTCTTCAACTAATAACCACCACAGTTGCATATGATTGTGCACATATGGTTGAAGTAGCCAAAACTGTTTGTTGCAGTCACTCCTGACTCTTGTTCCTATATCCTGCTGCACCCTTGCTGAGACATCCAGCCTGATCACAGTCATGCAGTTACCATCAAGCGTTCTTCTTCACATATCACTTGTACAGAGTTCCTTCACAGCTACTAAATAATGCTGTCTTTCCCTCCTTTCCCCATTTTTGCCTATTTCGAAGTTGTTTTACAAATTTGATATTTTTGCTCTAGATTGCCATTAGTTTGGATCTCCATTCTACCTTCTCCTGTTTGCTGTCTGTGACCCTTCTCAGGAGCACAGCACACAAGCCAAGAAATAGCATATAGCTGGAGACAGTCAAGTTACTCACTTTTATTTCTGCATACACTCATGTTTCTACCTTTCTTCTGCTAAAGGGCTGTCAATCCTTCCCACACCTGCAGGCCAGTAGAATAATATTCTACTTGCTAAAAAAAAATAACCTAATTCCCCAGATATCCCTAGCTTAATGTTCTGAAGTAAAGTCCTAGCTTGACAGAACACTTTTCTTTTTCCCTTTTTTATCACTGTCCAAATACTTTACACTTCAGTGTATATATTCTTGATACACACAGATAACTGATGACTAATGTATTCCCACTTCTTTGCCTTGGCCATCCCTTATATAATTCAGTATTGGTAGTAACAGCCATGCTTGTGGACCATTAGTACTACTGATTGTTCAGTCCCTACATGACTGACTAACAGATATAGGCCATTTCAGTAAGGAATTTCTACCTCAACGAAGTAAGTTAAAAGCAGTTGTCTATTATTGCTTCAAACAGGCCTGTCTGAATTTCTTTTTCTCCTCTTTCATTATAATCAATACCTGGGTTTGCACAGAGCCAAAAACTGAGGATGAATTAGCATAACAACATTTTCATACTAAGAAAACAATAGATGGCTCAGGTTCATGCAGGGTTGTGACGAGCGAGGGAAGACAA
>VZTL01031803.1:0-30472 GCA_013400535.1 Scopus umbretta
GGATTCCTTGTTTTGCTTTACTTACACATGCAGCTTTTGCTCTACTTACTAAGCTGTCTTTATCTCAACCCACGACTTTTCTCAGTCTTACTCTTCCGATTCTCTCCCCCATTGCACTGGGGGGGAGTGAGTGAGCAAGCGGCTGGTTGGTGCTGAGCTGCCGGCCGGGGTTAACCCACAACAAGGTGGTAGGGTAGCTTAATATGTTAATTATGTAACAGGAAAGTAGGGATAAAAAACTTTCTTTGCAATTAGTTTTTGAGATGAAACTAGATCATTGTATGAAAGGAATTATGTGATGTACTTTAGTAGCTGGGAATGGGCAGTAATCCAGGACGTTTCCTCTAGTTCTGTATTTCTAGATTGCTGCCTCCTTTTGCTGTTAAGGTGGATACATTCATAGTTCCTGAAAGGAACAGCACTTACTTATCACGTAGCTTCATGTAATGTATTTTTTCTTTGTAGGTGTGGGATGCTTGTTCAGAAGCCCTGATCGTTTTTGAGAAAGATGACTTAGATGACATGGGTTACATAGTGGAGAATGATGTCATTATGTCTGCTATCACAAAACAGTTAGATGCAGTAGCAGGTAGTGGACAACTTCTTTAATATTTTATTTCCTGCAGAGAGCTTTCAGTTACTTGCCTTCTGTTGTGTGCGCTAAGTTATGAGAAGGAGAAAGATAATTCATCTAGCCAGTAACTGAGAAATAGGCAGCTTCTTGAATTGGGGCGGGGAGGGAGAAATCTGTCTCCTGAAGGCTACGCAGCCTTCTGTTGCCTATGTAGTTCTCCAGAATAGTCTCTCCAAAAATAGACTTAATGCAAAGATCTGTAGCTTTCTATCCAGAGCAGGCCTTGCAGTGACAAAGGGTTGGCCAGACCCGTTCTTTCAGGGTGCCTTGAAAATTGTAGGGTCAGCTCTCAGGGCACCCTTAAGGCATGCGTGGCCTTTGCTGTTGTAGTGATGTTTCCTTTTTTCATGTCTGTATCATGCTGTGACCACAGTACTTTGTGTTCCCATCAGACCGGGTGGAGGTTTTCTACGGGAGCAGAGCAGTCGGGTATACCTGGCCCCTTCCCTCTCACAGCTGTGACACAAGCCCTTGGGTCCAAATTGAGTTAGCTGATGGACGCAGACTTCAGACCAAACTGCTGGTAACTAAACTTTTTATTTCTGTTGATCAGGCATCACGTCTCACCCAAGTCCTTTCCACTGGATTTGGTTCTGATTCCGTGTGTGCCGCTCCACCCACGTGGAGGGCTTGAGTGAGGTGAGTGGCTAACTCTGTCAGAGATGCTATGGGACGTGGTGCACAGCCTTTTCTGTACCTGATCTGAGAAGATTCTGCTGAATTGAACAAGAGCAGAAGGGGCCACCTCTTCCGTTTTGGGGTTTGTTTTTTTTTTCTTCTTTTTCTGAATAAACAAAAATGTACATGCGGGCTGAGGTTGTAGACTGGAATATTTGCTTTCTTAGCAACTGCTGAAGAGGTTGCTTTGTGTCTCTTTGTTTTGCAGATTGGTGCGGATGGTCATAAATCTGTAGTCCGGAAAGAAGCTGAAATTAAGAACATTGAGCATCGGTATGACCAATCAGCTGTGGTGGCAACTCTTCATTTGTCTGAGGTGAAATTCTGCAAATTGACTCCTCCATAAGCGGCAGAACAGCTTAAGCAAGTGAACCAGGTCACTGGTTTGTAACTGCCTGCCTGCTTTTTTTCACCGTAGGCCACAGACAATAATGTAGCATGGCAGAGGTTCCTTCCCACAGGGCCAATTGCACTCCTTCCGGTAAGATGGCTCGTGGTCTCTTTGGGGGTATTTGGTGCTTTTTTTTTTTTTTTTTTTCCCCTCCCTTCTCTAGTGACCTTATTTTCGTCTGTGCCTTTCTGTGTTTATTCTGTCTCTTAAGAATTTGTTCATCTGCCCTTTACTTTCCAGTTATTGCATTTGTTTTCCCCTCCTGCCCTCTTACTTTATCCTTTGTATTTCCCACTTGTAGCAAGTTGGGCTGGTATAGTAACGTTCAGAGGGACTGGTGTGGGCAAGGCAGTGGGGAAATCTTTGCACTGATCGTTTATTTTTGCTGCTTTTTCTCTTGATACTTACCCTTGACATTCTCTTAAATTAGCTGTCTGACACTGCCAGCTCTCTGGTCTGGTCTACATCTCATGAACATGCATCGGAACTTCTCGCTATGGATGAGGAAGGCTTTGTGGATAGCATCAACTCTGCCTTTGTGAGTGTCAGCCTTGTGGTGGGTACGAGGCTGACTGTTGTTATCACGAGAAATACAGTGGAACCCTACAGCTTAAAGGATAGTAATTGGAGAGGTGGATTCTCAAGTTCCTTCCTCTGGTGAGGATGATATTAAAAAGGCACTTAGCAAAGAAAGGATGACCCCTTGGGACTGAATTAGGCTAGTTCTGAAAGTCACAGAAGAAGTTGAACTAAATTTCCAAAAGGTGGGAAAGGTAGGCTCATCCTAGTTGGAAACTTGTATGTCCTAAAACAATGAACATAGTTTCTTCTACTGTATAGTTTTGTCCAAGTGGTTAAAATGCACTATTTGGTACTCGTTCAGATTTTTCTCAACTAGATTATTTTACGTGTCTAGTTTGGGTTTACATCTAAAGTGGTTTTTTTTCAGTGGAGCAATGTAAACCACTCTGACTTCATTGATACTGCCGGGGCCTTGTTTCGATCTGCTATTTCACTCCTGAAACCCTCAGGGACTGCAGTCCGCCAGCTGCCCCCGAGCGTTGCGAAAGTAGATCCAGAGAGCCGAGCCATGTTCCCCCTTGGAATGGGGCATGCAACAGAATATGTCCAGCACCGTGTGGCTCTTATCGGGTAAGGTTCCCTGTGGCAGCCCCGGTGTGGGCGGGTGAGCGAGGTTAGAAGTGATGCGAGTATAGCGACTGCCGGTCAAAAAAATCAGATGGTTAGAAATAATCTAGAGTTTCAGTTTGACTTTATCCAGGCCCAGTTTGTACCATGTGCTCTTGTGGCAGCAAAGTCCTTTTGTATGAGTAGCTCCCTGTCCATTGTGTGTGCTCGCTGTGTAAATTGTGAGATAATTATTTCCCTTTCCTGGTTTGTGTAGTCCAGCGAAACAATCCAGTATCTCATGCTGGACCTGTACTTGCCCAACCATTGTAGTAGCCATTCTGTGTACCAGTTTGAGTTTTAAAACTCACCTTTCTTGAACACAAATGACAAAACTTACAAATTATTCTGGATGGAATGTCATAGGCTTTTGCATGGTGGTCTATAGAAATAGGAAAATATCTCACCTTTTACTTGCTAAGGTTGCATGTACTTTTTTCTCTATCACAGCTGTAATACACTGGTAGCTTATAGTAATTCCTGGGTGCCGTATTACGCTTCAGATAGCTTTCATCTTTCCAACTTGGGAGCCGCTCAGTGCTTGGGAGCACTCTGTACTTTATAGCTTGTTAAAGTGCATGATATTACATTTCATACCCAAAGTTCATTTCATTTCTCTAACTTTAAGACTCCCTTATCACTATGTCTGGCTTTGTCCTTTACAGATAAGTCTGCTCATAACATAACCTGATTTTGTTTTTTTTTTTTTTCCAATGATATCCCACTTCTCCCTTGTATTCATGATGTCTGTCCACTTTGTGTTTGTGAAATATGCCAATGAGATACCTCCTGTTGTGCTGAGGTCACTTACAAAAACGTTAAGGCCTGTTCCACACATGGTCTGAGAGAGGATTTTGGCTAGTTACCTCTCTATAACTTTTCCTTTCAGAACTGCTTTTTGTTATCTCCCCTTTGTCTTGCTTCTTACAACTGGAGAGGCAGTCAGGTAGTTCAGCTTAGCATGCAGGGAGGTACTGGATAAAGCAGATATGCTGCTGTAAGGCGGTGTTCATTGCAAAGAGGTGAGGAGAGCTATACTGATCCCTTCTGGGGCTTGTCGGCCGTTATGGCTTTCTTCAAGACAGGATATAAATTTCTGCCTTCTCTTCCTCCAGGGATGCAGCGCACAGGGTCCACCCACTTGCAGGACAAGGTGTAAACCTGGGCTTCGGTGACATTGCGTGTTTAGCCCATCACCTCAGTGCAGCGGCCTTCAATGGGAGCGATCTGGGTGAGGATCCAAGACAAGGAAGTGGCAGTAAGATGTTTAGTCTTACAGGCCGTCGCTGCTAACGTCAGGCCAAGCATTATCTCTGTTTGCGGGTTAAGCGTGCTGCTGTCTTGTGTCTGAAAGGTGCAAGCACCTTTGAAGCAAAACTGTTCTGACGTCCACTGGCTATGGAGCAGTTAAAGATTTTTGGATGCAGTTTCCATCCCACAAATCTCAAAGCTGCTTTAAAAAAAAAAAAAAAAAGTTCTGCAGGATGGTAGTTAAAGAGGTGGTGAGATGAAGACGCTAGCTGATGGAAGGAGGCCATTGTTAAGACAGGCCATTTCTCTGTTCTTGTTCCATGTTTTCAGTTGTCAGTGGAGACTGCCATATAGACAAGATGTGCAATTCTTTTGTGGCCAGTAAATTTTAATATAAGCATTCAATTATCTCTTCTAGGCTCCTTAAAACATCTCTTAAAGTTTGAGACAGAACGTCAGAGGCACAATGTCTCCTTGATAGCTGCTACTGATGTGCTGAAGAGGCTTTACTCCACGAGGCTGGCTCCCTTGGTGTTGCTGAGGACATGGGGATTGCAAGCAACAAATGCCCTGCCTCCTCTCAAAGTAAGAATCTCACTTTAGTGCGGGCCATGGGAAGAGTCCTGAACTATTTGTGAAACATACACAAGCTGTGAAGGTTTTTTTTCTTTTAAATGAAACGGGTTTGGTTGGAAAATGCTGCTTGGTCAAGCTGAGGTTGTGTCCTGAATGAGCCTGCGGAGTTCCTAAATAACTGATGGCTCAGTAGATGGTGGTTTCTCCTGCAGCACAAGGAAGATGAGGATCTAAGTTTCTATACTCCGTATCAGTAGTTAGAGGTTAGACATCATTAGAAGTCTTTGGCTTTATTTTGCTATGGAATGAAAATGTGGAACCTTGAACTGCATTCCAGAAACGCACTATGAAAAACCAGCCCTGTGAAGACACAGCTTCACTAAGAATAAGACATCAGGTGACTTGACAGACGTGGAGTGCAGCTCAGACGAGTTACCTGTTTCTGTGCTGTTCTGCCTTGTGAAATTGTTCTCCCATGGCAGAAGTGCAAGTCTCCATAACGGAAATTACCTGAGGAAGGCAGCGGTGAGGAGGTTCAGTCTTAAACACGGACTCTCTATTTGCAGCCTACCTGCCTACATTTCGTACCATCTTGACCTAGTTGCTGCATTTTTGTGATGTTCCTTAAGCCACCAGCTCTCAGAGCTCCCAAGCACCCTCAAATTAGATTTCTCATTTCTGGATTTGAATATTTTATTCCACGAATTAAGTCACCTTCTTCTTATGAAACACAGATGGCCTCTTTCCTTTGTGTTATGGTCACAGTTAAGACACTACCTGAGTTGAAGAGCAGTAACTTCCTGAGGCGTAGTAGCTTCCACTGGCAAGGTGTCTTTATTAGTTGCACTAAAAAGAGGACTGTGCTGCTGCTGCTTCAGTGCTCAGATTTTTTTACTGCTTCTCTGTTTAAAGCAGAAAGCCAAACGAAGACCTCTTTTTCTGAGCATAGGACCTGTCAGTAAAATCTGTTTTGTGCTACTCAGGAGGGAAAGGAACGCTGCAGCTTCTTTAGTTTCCTAGCGTACAGGGATAGGCGCTCTGCACTTGGCTAAAAAGGCCGACAAAGAACTGTTGTCCGTGTATGTAAAAGGGAGGGAGACTATAGCTGCTTTCTAGAGTGTAAGCTTATTACCAGTTTATGAACTACTTACCTTTTTCTTCCTCTTTTTAGGAACAAATCATGGCTTTTGCCAGCAAGTGATCTGTTGTCGGTTTGGAACAGCAGCTTGCCAGTGAATGCATTGCCCTTATAAGGACTGTGACTGACTTGAATCTTTGAATTATGTTATCTTAATTTAACAATAAAACTGAGGAACTAAGCTGTGTGCTAAATCATCCATGGGTTTATGCAAAAGTTCTGTCTCGTCTGCTTTCCCCGAGAGGATTTAGGGTCTCTTCCTGTAGTACCAGGATGTCTTCTGCCACAGAACTATCTGTACAGCGCTCTTCATTTGGGCCTTTTGAATTGAAGACTGAGGTGGCAACAGCTGTCCGTCTTTTGGCAAATGCAGTGTGGAATTTTGCCAGCTACAACTTTTGCTGCTTAAATTACTTTCAGTTTTCTCTGACGTGATTTCTAGAGCTGTAATGTCACTCCTGGGTTCTTTGCGCTTCCTGGACTTGGAAAGGAAGGGTAGTTTTCAGCAGAGGAGAGCCAACCATGACGGCAGATATGTTTTAAAGCTCTAATCTGTCTCCCTTTCTTTCACCCTTTTCCCTGCCCTTCTCTTAGTGCTTTCTTTACTAGTGGCGTTTCTTGTGGAACTGGCTAGTCTTAAGGGCTGCATGAAAAAGAGATGCAGGACAACAATAATATCTAGGACAGAAAACTGCATCACAGTGTCTTGAATATTGTTAAAAATGTTTTAATTACTAAAATAGACATTCAAGATACTCTGTCTTAGCTTCCAAACACCAGCCTCCTGGATTAGATGGTTGACACTCACAACATTGAGTACTGCCCACAGGCAAGATTTACACAGACAGTTAACCAGTATCAGGAATTAACATCAGAAAGAAAGAAAGAAAGAAAGAAATGTACGTTTTGAACTGAAAGCCATTTCTTGTGCTTCTTCAGTCACTCATATGAGGCAGTTCCTGTTAGTGACTGGCTAAAAGATGTTACAAAGGAAGAGATAAAAATCAGGGCTGCAAGTAGAACTCTTCTCTTCACAGGCTGCTCAGTCTTCAGTTAAGCTAATAAATAATCTCATTGCACTAGGGTAAGTGTGAGGACTTGACTGGCTTCTCTAGATCCCCCACCCACCTTGAGTAGTTCAGATGTAAACAGCAGGGGCTCAATGCTGCAATTTCTTGCAAAAGAAACCTTTGAGCTGAGTGTTTGTTTCTCTCGTGACTGCAGGACCAGGCCCCTGATAGAAAGCAGCAGTTTTGCTTCAGGTAATGAATTGTGCCACTGACAAATTAAGGCCCTGAGCATTTGTATTTAATGCACCTTTGGTACTGGGAAGCAGATGCTCCCACCTAGCATTTCTAGTACCAGAGTCTGAGGCAAAGAACACAGAAAAGAAACTTCCTCTGCCTGTCTTGTTCTAGACCACCCTCCATTCAGACAAAACCAAACCCTTAAGTGCTCCTCAGGGCTAGCGTCCATTCAGTTGGCAGATACGCTGCTGCTGCTTGTTCCTGACATACGACATCCCACCTTCCCTTCCTGTTTCAAATACAGCCTCGCTGCTTATGGCTCTTAGCCCCAAGATCTAGTAAGAGTTTGTCATAGCACTGGCTCAGACTGAAAGACTTTTGGCTTATTGAATTAGCTAGTTCTCAGGAGCAATGGCAGTAGAGTTACTGGCTAGTAACGACTACATCCTACTTTGTGTTCTGAGAATACAAAAGTGAATACAATTGCTCACTGAAGACAAAATGAATGCGTTTGCAGTCACCTTGTTGTGCAGACCAGACCATACGCTAAGTTTTGCCAAACACTAGGAAGGGGAATAAGAAATGTTTGCGTTTGAGAAGAGGCTGGCCTGGAGGCTGGCCTCCACAACTACCTTCTTTGTGTTCAAACAGAAGCTCCTAATGAGGAGGGAACAGAAGTCTGGGGTCACACCGAGGAATTTCCCAACATGGATCTCAAAACAGATTCTGGTAAGGAGGAGTATGGGTAGGATGAGCATTTCGTATTTCAAAGAAACAGCCCGAATTTACAGCAAGGTGGCAGTGGTGGGACAAGTACAGGTAGCTCCATCCCTGACCCTTGGACTCCTGTTGCTGATTGAATGGGTTCAATCAAAAGCACACCTTGCACCCTAGCGCCGTAAAACCTGAGATAGAGAAGGGGGTAGCTTAATCAGGCACAGCCAAACTTGCGCTGCTAACTAGAGGAAGCGGACTAATGTTCACCGGAAGGCAAATTTCTAAGTCTCCAAACTGCTTGGCAAGATCAGTGAGGGCATGAGCGTGCTCCCTCCTCCCCTTGCTGGGAATTACCAATTATTTTCAAATCCAGTTTGCAGAGAAGGTAGCATGAGGGCAGTCTTTGGTTTCACAGAAGTGGGAAAGGTGTGTTAATAGCAAATAGGTTAAGTGCAAACGCCTGTTCTTACGACTGGGGTAAATTCATCTTAACATTACGCATTCCACGGCGAGTAGAAGATACTAATTTTTTTGCTAAATAGGAGCAAACAGATGAGCTAGCTGCCAACTATTTCATAGGGTGGAAAAAGTCATCTGTACAGCTGTTCCCATTTAGGACAAGGCAAGGTCTGTACTTGGAGCCTCAAGGTATTCCAGCAGTCTTGATGTTCTCTACAGCCAATTAAACAAGAAAACCAGGATCCTACAGCCCAGCTTTCTAGCCTATCTGACAAGATGCTTTATTTAAAATATTGATCTTTCATGACTTCTGTGTGTTTGGTGCGAAAGAGATGGCACGATTCACTTTCAATTGTTACTCAAATAGCTTCATGCTATCCTGACAGAAGTTTTGGAGTTCCTAAACAGCTGCAGCCCCTTCACTGGATGCACTGTTCCTAAAGCCCTGCCGTATATATTAAAAATAATTCCAGAGCAATGCAGGGCTGCACACACCATTTTATGGGTCCAACCCCACTATATTAAATTAAAGAGAAATTAAGTTTAAAACAATTTAAAATGAACAAGGGATAAGCGAACAAGGGATGGATAAGAAAGCAAAGCTACTTCTGCTCTTGTTCTCCCTCTGTTTCTGATGCTAATTCCCCTCTCTCCCTGTTTTTGTCCATTAAACAACTGAAAAAACAACTTGTTTCACCGTGGCTCTGCTTTCAGAGGGGGTTCTTAAGGAGAGCACAGGATGCGATAAGCCCAAACTTTCAGATGGGAAACCACACCTTAGAGCTCTCTCAACAAAACAGGCTGCGGTGCTCCAACAGCTCGCTGGCCCAGCAGGTCTCCCTGGGCTGTGCAATGCCTGTTTCCCTTGCGCTAGCACTAGACTTGGCTCTTTGGCGAGCTGATTTAACTCACGTTTGGTGTCATCAGTTGGTTCACCAAAGGACCTGAGGAGCACCAGCATCAGAGGAAAGAAGGCTGTGGGAGTGCCTTGCTGAGAGCAGAGAAACAGAACTGCCTCTCGTGGCAAAGCGAGCTATCAGATCAGCCATTTCATCTGATTGCACCCTTAATTTCCCTGTGGGTGTAACGTGACAAGCATTTCTTTTGGCAGTGGGGTTTAAATAGCTGGCAGTGCTGTCTCGGTGTGCCAGCACAACTATGTGTTATGACTACATGCTAAATGAATCAACTTACCGGGTCTGGTAGCCAGATATATGGTGTGGCTGCACAGATTTGTAAAGGGCAGCAAAAAGGAACACGGTCAGGCACACATTCTGCTTAGGAAGTGACTGCTGCCTAAAGAAATGCTTGGTAAGTTACAACCTATGTTTTAACCAACACCTTTACCAAAACCATGCCCAAAGTGTGCTTATAGCAGGCCCCTTCTTGAAAAAACAATCTTCTTGCAACGTATTAGCTAAGCTAACAGCCGGCTACTTGGAACGCTGAGGCTGGCAGCATCCAGAGTTGTTCGCTTTTCTCTGAATGACTGTTGATGCCATCTTTAATTTCTGTATTTAACATCTCACAAGCAAACTTAAGTTATGGATGTTTAAAATAAAAGGGGGAGGGGAAATCCGTGTCTGTAGTCTACCACCGCGTGCCAGGTACTCTGTGCTTCTAGCAATGGGATGCTATACAAACGTGCTGGTGAAAGCTGGCTTTGAGCCCCTTGCAGATACTCTGCTGGAGTTTAGGCCTTTTCAATTTTGGAAGACAGCTTCTGGATCATTTACGGCAATCACAATTATACTGCGGCAACTCTCATTATGCGCGATGGCAATCCAGGGTGAAGATCTGTTCTACAGCTTTGGTCCGTGTTCTACTCTGTGACCAATTCCAGCTGAACGATGTACCTGGAGATTTCAATTTGCTTCCTCAGCCTTTCAGAGATGCTGTAGTCCATAGGAATCTCACAGCTCAGTAGGTTATTCCCAGAGACTGCAGCAGGTGAAAGGTAGCACCCAAAGTCCAGCTTGTCTCTATGTTGTTCACTTTCTTTGTTAACTATGAAGGAAGAAAAAGAAGTTGTTCCCAACAGTTCTCGAGATTCATATGTTGCACAGATGACAGCAACTACATGTAACAACCCTAGAAAGACTCAGTACATAATTAGCCAGATAATGCATGTTGATTGGCAAGAGAAATTTGGAAGCTGGCTTTGGGATCTAACTGTTCTCACCTGTAAGAGCGTGTTGTCCCTAAATCCAAAACCTTCCTTTAGTAAAGCAGTGATGTAAGTGAGATCCATGCAGAGGAAAGGACTGGCTGAGTTGTACCTCTCCATGTTATCACAGACTAGAGAAGGAAGGAGAAAAAAGAAAAAAGGGATCTCAGCAAAATAAAGGAACTTTTATCCACTTTATACATTTGAACTGACCTCAAGCCAAAGCCTGCTAAAACAAGGAACCCACTTCTGTTAATGGGTACATATGACACATGGTACATGCTACACAGCTGTTCCATAATATTGGAGAAGAAACCATATAGTACCTCCAGTTTCTCTTAACTCCATCACAAGTGCATCTGTTATTACAGCAATATAATCCATATAGCTCTTTGAAGTCTGAATCTCTGCTCAACTGCTAACTGGCAGGGAGTTGGTTATTACTTAGTCTTTCAAGAACACGGCATCATTTGTCTTCCTTGTCTAGTCTCCAAGGATGGCTCCAGTAATGGTCTCCACCTTCTAGGGGACATGGAAGAGGCTGTTGCCCAACCAACCACTCCCTCACTGCCACTAAGTCAAGATTCCACAGTAAGGGTGACAGTGACTGGGAAGTGGATTTACACTAAGCTGTTGTTTTCTGGACCTACTGTTACTGCCCTGTTCTACAAGATTCAAGAGCAGCACGCACTTCTTTTTAGAAACTGGTAAGCTGCATCCTCCTTCTATTGAAACAAGAAAGAGGAACATTAGTTTAGGATCTCAGAATTGATCTCCTGATGCTCTAAAGCTAAGTAAATGGTTTGATGGTGTTAGATAACATCTTGGCTGCATCTTTGGAAATAAGCTCTCTCACTATCCAGGGAAACAAAACCAAACAAACATACTCAAACTTTAGAGCCTAATCCCCTATTCAAAACCATCTGGGGAGATTAAGTTTAACTGAAAAATCATTAGAATTTCAGTCCTATTTTAGAAAAAAGTCCTGAACTACATCATTAAGCATCTCCTGGTGACAAATACAGTCTACTAATCATGATGAGGCTGATCACAGTTCAGAGGTCTTGCTCTGTAAGCTAAAGTTTTAGCCAACAGTAGCACGGCAAGGTGGGAGCTCTTTTTCACGGGAGGAGGTACAAAACTAGAACATGCACTTGGCAAAACAGTCGGGGGAGGGAAAGGAATGCAGAAGAGGCTCTCAGACTTAAACAACCTCTGCTCGCTCGCTCTCCATTTTGTTAGCGATTAAAAAGGATTTAAGGTGACAGAGAAGTCAGCACTCTTCTAAACAGAGTTGCAGTTTGACAGAAGGAGCTCTTGATACAGCAAATACACTTTCTTTTGTACTGACATTTATGAATTATTTCCCTCCTCTCCTGAACAGAACTGCAAAGCTGCCAATACTTTGTTTCCCCTCACTGCTCTTCAGTACTTTCTTCTGCAACAGTTACAGGTGTTGGCTAATAAAAACTTAAGTAATGACACGGAAGGTGTAAGTGGAATAAAGGTTAAACAAACTTCTCTTTAAAAGTCAAACTCATATTATGTACTGCCTATAGGCGTTGGGAATTTTGTTATTTCTCACCCCCCCCACCAGTTTCCCAAGTCTCATGACTATTACCTTCTTTGGCTTTTCTTTCAAAATCTTTCACTTCCAGAACACCTCCCTGTTCATAATCTGAAAAGGAAGAGGTGAGAAAACAGCATCATAGACCTGAAAGTGTTGGCGTTCTATATCTAAGTTGACCCTAGAGTGCACCTCGGTGATGCTGCCCTAGGAGTGAGATCTGTTGGTAACAGAGGACAGAGCTGCAAGAGTAACTGGAGCTCAGAGCACAAGTCGCATCTGCTGAACTCTGAACATCAAACTGCACGTTCATTCCCTGAAGGCATTTTGTGTTTCCTCTTCCTCAACACTGTTCCTTTCCCCTATTCCCCATGGCTCCAGCCTCCAGGGTTCCTCTGTCTACCTTCTGGCTGACATGCTCACACAGAGTAGATTATCCCAAACCAATTTACCAATTAAGTTGGTGTCAGCTGCCCGATCATAGTAATAGGAGAAAGCATAGAAGGAACTTCCACGAATCTCATCTGGTTGGTGTAGTTTCCCTTTGACAACCTTGAGTACTTCCAAGTAGCAAGGCTTGAATCCTGTTTCTCCTGTCAGGACAAACACAGATGGGGTGAGGCAGAGAGGCATATCCAGGAGATGGAAGAATCAGTGGCAATAGGATGAAAAAGGGAAGAAGCAGAGACTAAAGCATCAGAAGAGGCCAGAAGAGCTTAGATATCCCTTCTGTAATCCAGCATGGCACCTGCATGCAGGCCAGGACCCTAAATCACCATTATCAAGTGGAACTGGTTAAAGCAGACCATAGCAATATCTGAAAGGTGCACTGCGCAAACCAGTTTAGGTGCATAAAAAGCTTCCTCCGCATCAGGCAAAACTCCCCCTGTTATGTCCTGTGCTCAGCAGATTCTCATTTACATTTGCTACCACCTGCTAGGTAAAACCTTACTTTCCCTCTCCATCACACTGTAGTTTTATCAATCCAGTCCACACACCCCAAATCTGCAACTCAGCTCTGGTGCAAACTCACTGTAAAACAAAGCAACATCAGTCACCAAAGGGGCCTGTTCCAGTCACTGATGGTAGCAGCTTCATCCTCTGTACGCAGCATTAGGGACAGTATCTTAAGAAATAGTTCCACAAGTGAGATACACTTTGGCCTACCAGTTACTGTAGCCTAACACAGCCAGAGTTTTTGCACCTAGCTTAAAGCCTCAGAAAAAGCTCTCTTATTTGCACAAGTAACTCTTAACATTTCCTGTAAAGGTAGCAGGTGTAATAAGAGACCACAGAGAGTGATCTCAGAGTACAGAGAGCAGGCCAGCTACTCTTACAGCTTCAGATTTTGCTTCGGCTCTGTCAAAAGTCCACATTTATGACTGGACAGGTATCCTTCATAACCCAAGGTAACTGATGGCATATTTGCCAAGGAAAAACTCAGTTTCTGAAGACATGACTTATCTGACAAGAAGCAACAAGTCTCCTTAGTTTACCTTCTTTGTTGCCTCCATACCGGTATTTCACTCCCCCGAAGTGCCACTCGGCCTCCAGCTGCTTTGGCAAACAAGAACTGCGGAACATTTGTCCATCCACAGCTGGAATGAAACCAGAGGGGACAGTCAGAAAGGATAAAATTTAACACAGTATCGATCAATAGGCAGAACCAGAAAAGAAGAGGCTGAAAGATCTTGATTAAGGACTTGATGCAGAAGTAGGGAAATCGGAATTGATGGATGGTACACAAACTGATTATGAGTTAAGGACCAGTCTCAGTCTGGAAAAGTTGTGTCCATTTTGTCCTGCAAGCTGCAGAGCAGCTGGGCTTGTCATTTGTTAATGAGAGATAAATGGTAGAAAGGTATCTGGGTAACGGCTGTTCACCACAGAAGACAAGAAACAAGAGAGGTAATTAATTAAACACACCAATACACAAACCCTAACAAACAGCAGATAACCTAGACAAACAAAGCAATGGAGCAATGAAGACAAAAACCCCTGAGACACTGATCAATGGCCACTACAGGCTCCACTGAATGTACCCTTGAAGGGTTCAACCAGAAATACCGTAACTGATAAGAAGAAAAGATGATTATTGTGGCCAGCACAGGTCTCACAGAAAAAGCAAACTGCTTATAGAATGGTTGAGGGGGATTGTGGGACTGTGCAAAATTTACTATGGGGTGTTTAGGGGAAGGCTTAAAGGGAAAGGGGGAACCAAGGGATCAGGGAAGCACAGGTGTGGGAAAATGAAGGGGACGATAAAAGAAGACAATCAGAAGTAAGCGGGCAGCTGCTCAGTATGCTTTTCTGGCCGAGCCTTATGACCAATCACTGCAGTCTGTCCTATCTTCTTAAATCCTATTCCCAACTATTGTTGATTTGAGTACTTTCCAGTAATTAACACAAGTCCATCTAGCTGGCAAGTAAGAATCCAGAAGGTGGAAAGACCCCAGGTCCTGGACAGAGACTGGACAAAAGGGAAAAGACTGGAAATAGGGAAAAGCAGCTGTCTCACAAGACAACTCCTTAACAAGCAGTGGCCTGTTTCCAGACAGATCTTATACCAGCAAAAAAACAGAAAAGCACAAGATAGTGAAGACACAACACTAAGTCTAACCATTTCTTCAGAAATCTTGGATGTTTTATCATAAGGACGTACCTTCCATATTCAAAGCTCCAAGTGTTGCTAGTCTGGCAGCTTTTAGTCCAAACCCCAAATAGCTGCAAACAACAAAGACAGACATTACAGTTTTAATTCTTGCACAGCTGTTACACTTCACCCATAGCCTCTTACCAAATCCTGGAACACCCAAACCAAATTTCCTTCCTCTGCTTCCCACAAGTCTCCCCTCTCTAAAACAGAGGGTTCCCTTTGCCAGAACAATTCCAAGTGCCAAAAGAGTGACACAAACCCAAGAATTACAAAGAACTGTAAAATGGGTAAATCTAAAACTGCAGAAAGTGGTTAGAGCTGATGTGATGTTTCTACAAGACATTCACAGAAAGCAAAACTGCAGAGTCTTACAAATAAGGGAGAAAGAAGGGTATGTGAAGAGTGCATGGGGAAGAGGGTGGCCGTTCTTATGTCACCCACATTATGTGCTCTTAGGGTAGAACTAATAGGAGAACTGCAGAACCTCCCACTAAATAGGAGCTGTGCCTTTGTGCGAAATTCACCTCTGTTTGACTCCACAGATTACTGCTATATTCATTACAAGATAGGATGTGAACAACATTTACGAGAATGTCATTACATGTTGCTGGCTTCAGCAACACAGCTGGATTAAAAACCTGTTGGCCTTTCACTCCCACCACTACGTTTGGCTACTTATCTCTTTAGTCGTGTCAATACAAAGGTTTACAGAATAATCAGAGTTCAACTAACCTCCAGCTCCCTCATTTTTAGGAGATGATTTTCAATCCCAGTTATTTTAACTGATCTAACAGACTGTATTGGTGAATACAGCAATCAGTTACATCAGTAAACATAAGCAGTAGGAGAGGAGGACTATTGACAGCTTTGCTGTCAAGTAAGCATATTCTGTAACTGACTGAGGAGATAATCATCCCACTAGTAATGGGCTGAGATCTCTCTATTAAACACAGTCGAGTTCTCATTGGACTGTAAGTCATGCAGGTAAACTCTCTGGATTTCACTGCAGACTTCTCAGAAACTTCTTAGCTTAACACAGTAAGCACAACTATGTTATTTCGGGCCAAGTATCTCTTCCAATTTGTTCAAGAATCTGTCGTGCTCCATGGTCTGTATCAGCCACCTGTGGTTGTCTCTCTTTTGTTTACATCAGTCTAGGTTTTACTTTTTGTCCAGTTGCTAATGAGATGTGCCATTTCAAACGAAGAACTAAGAAGGGAAAAGTCTCAGGAAGGTCCTCTTTCCAAACCTCTGACCAGGTTTAGTTCTACTGGCACGATATCCACCTTTCTGCGTAGTCCAGGATATTTGGCTTGAATCCAGTAATAAGAATTTTTCTCCTTAAATACAGTGACTCATAATGCTTCCTCTTCATTTGACAAACTGACTAATATTCCCTTGCAATGATATTTATCATGATCCTGGAACGATTCCAGTCAACTAATGCCACGTTCCACTTCAACTCATGTTTCAAGCAGATAAGAAAACTAGTAAAAAAGTCATGGTCCCAACAGCTGGTGTCGGGATGACATGGCCATTTGTGGTTAGCTCAGGGGCTGCAGAAAGACTGATTTTCCCAGTGGAGACAAGCAGCCTTTTTGCTCCTCACCTGTGCGTATAGAGCTTGTAGGTGCTATTAAACATTTCAAATGAGGTAAGAAAATCCCCAGGGGTTTCCTTCAAAGTTTCCTAAAAGTTAAGTAAAAGAAGAAATCTTTTAGTTTCTATTATGCAATAAAAAATAATCAACTTTGATGTAATATCACAGATATACCCATAGGGTTTACTGCATACTCTTCTGATCTGCTTTGAAAACAAGGAACAGTTTTCCAGTGGTGCCCACTGCTGTAGTATCTGCAGCTTTTAACACTGAGTTTATTTATATGCATCTTTGTGTTACTTTGATGTATACTAGGGAAGCGCAACAGATCAGGATGAAAATACTTTCTAATTCAGGATACCTGAATTTTTCAGAGTATTTACATGCTAGTCTATATATACAGTCCCCTTGGAAATCAGCTGCACTAGAAGCACTATGAACTTTTGCAAGCCAGGCTAAACATCTCAATTCAGGAATTCAGAAGAATTAAGAACGAAACGTAAAGTACAGGCCACGTTTTCACCATGTTAAATGTCATACTGATACTTAAGGAAACACTGTGACCACTCACTCCCTGTCTTAGGGCTACTTTATCTCCTGGTTTAAGTGCTTTCCTCTAAACTAACCTCTTGTCTCACCACCTCCAGTTTCCTTCCTTTCACAGTCTTCCCTCTGTGCATGCCTCTGCCCCACAGGTACTCGGTCCCTACATTCTTGCCAGACTAACTGTTATATTCTTGTAAATCTGAACCAGTTCAGAGCTCATTTACTGTTCCTTCGTCTCCAGGCCCTGAGATCTCAATCCCAGTTTCTGTCTTTCCTCTGCTAGTGACGTCTTTCTCCTATCCCTTCTTGGCCCTGTGCATTCATATCAGACACTGTGTTATTCTGAGCTAAGCAGCAGAATCTGAGAGAGGACTGAAGCTGCCGAGTCCCTGTAGTTACCATTCAAGTAAGCAGATACAGAAAAAAGAACCCGGATCGGGAATGGTGGAGTCCTAGACAGAAGCCTACTCAAAGCTGAAAGAGATTTGGCAGTATTCAGCCTGAGCTTCTCCTGAACAAATACAAACCGGAATTTGGTTTGGGCCTCCGGTAAATTTTCTTTGGAATGGCAGTCACATCCTTGGCCCAACACACTGAGACCCTGCCATATTTTGAGCTCTGTTCCTAAACCTTACATCAGAAAAACTTTTAAAAGGAGAGATCCTGAAAAAAAAAAAATTGCTTGGAGAAAACAACTGGCTTTTTTCATGCCTTAATTTCACAAAAATGCAGAAATCCTCACATCCCTCCCAAATGAGGCAGGCACCAGACAGACAATTTCATAATGATTGGTTTCCAGTTGCTTATCACTTTGGCAGTAATACCATGAGAAGCATAACACTACCTTAAAAACAGTTCCATGCAGTTACCATTACATGTCCTCTACTTGTTTATAATCTGTATTTCATTAATGACTCTCTAACTATCACAGTATTTTGTTCAAAATGAATAAAAGAGCAAATATGTGACTGCCTCATATTGCAGGAAGGGAAAAAACCCCCTCTGCAAATCAAAGCATAAATCCCTGCTAATCCCATCAGATGGGAAAAACTCTTCAGAAACCTACTGAGCTATGTATGTGCTCTTTTTTTGTATGAACTTGACAATACAGGCGAGAAGCAGACATAGCGGACGAGCAGGCAACGTGAACCTTGACTTCCACACCGCCCTACAAACTCACACCATCAGTCCTGGTCACCAGAAAACCCTCGAGGCATTTTCCTGCAAGGCTCCAAGGAGAATCCTGAGCTGCAGTTCAGCCTAGTTCACAGCTCTATTTATTCTCCAAAACTCTGACAATCAACACCCCTTCCTTTTGGTCCAGTGCCCACTTCAGCAGGTGTTATCAACACAAAACAGAGGTCAAGCCCAGAGTACTTCAGGCTTTGCTGAACAGGATAAGGTTGCACGTCATTTTTCAGCATGACCCACCATTGCAGAATTAAAATATCCTGATAGGAAACTCACGTGTTTTGTGGATTAAAATGTTAAACAAAGGACTCCTTCAGAAAGGGGGACAAAAACAACTTCACAACATCAAGGTACAGAATGCTATAGTGCCCTTCCAATACCCATGTAATTTTCCCATGCAAAATGTAGACTTGGGTCCCAGTTCAAACTGTTTCTAAAGAGCTATAGAATTCCTGACAAATCCAGCAGAGACGGACTGAGGGGCAGAGAGGGGGATTCTCAAAGAAAAATAGAAGAAATTGGTAAGAAAGCAAAGAGGGATTAGCTGTGCTGTTATAAAAGATGTTTGCCCCATGAGACACCCCCTTCCAAATTTTAGTGAGGATCTGCTATCAGACTGGAATGGGAAAAAAAAAAAAAGATAACTCAGAGCAGAGCCTAAATTTCTTCTAATATGCCAGAATACTCCCAGGAAATGTTCAACACTTATTGAATAAAAAATAATTGTCTGCATTAATGGGGCTTTCCCAGCCTGGGCCTAGAAAACAAGAGCTGTTTCTCTTTGTTTTTACCCATTTGCTTGCTTGCTTTTTTATTCCTTGTTATCCAGGCTCCTTTGTTTGCAAGTGCCTATCAGCCCACTGCTGATGTCAAAGGGAACAGAAATACAGATGTTCTGTACACCACAGATGTTATGCTTGTGCCAGTGCTGACAAAATGATATCAGAGAGCACAGCAGTGCTCAGGTCTCTCCACTGGCCCTGCAGTCCCAACCCGCGCACTTTTAGCCACTCCTCACCTCAAACCGTGGCAGGAATGTGATTTGGGTTGAGGCTCCTCCCAAGTCCAGAGTCCCAACAGTATGCTGGTTCTGGCCAGACAGCTGCCCTGCAAACAACATCATGCTCAGAACAGCCCCAAGTGCAAAATACTGCACACATGTTCAGGCAGCCACCAAGTTCTCACATTATCACAGCAATACAGGAGGGCTGACCTGGCCGTCAAAGACAAAAAACATCACAGAGAAAAGGTAGGCAAACAGAAGGTATTATGAAAAGATTCCTAGGACCTTCTTCCTTGATTCCAATTTCACCTCCAAAGAGACAAAAGCAGGTAAATCTCTGGGTATCCAGCAAAAGCTGAAAGTAAGAGACCAAGTATCTCCTGCAAAAGACTGTCAGGGAGAGTACATAAATTCTGTAACCACCATATAGTGGTCAAGAGCAGTAGGAGAGGAAGGATAGTAAGAGCAGAGCCAGCTATTATCATTTCTCTTCACCCACAGCAGCTTTTTTGCTTGCTCGTGTATCTACCAGAGTAACAATTTTCTTTTCTCTTCACTAGATTGCATTCCCACAGCTTCTTAGAGCCAGTAGGGCTAAAGCACCAGTGCATTCCCTGTTACACCATTTTAGTTGCCTAGTTCACGCTGGGATGAAGAACACTGTAAAACCTTGTTTCCCACCTTCTAACAGATTAGCAGTACCACTCCCCTACCTATGTTACAGAAAGCAGCTTGCCAGTGCCTCCCATTCCTGAGTAAATCCTGGCACCTTCTGGATTAAGACGCCTCCTTCTTACAGCAGGTGGGGCTTACCCTCTGGAACAGTCTGCCCAAGACAACTGACTGCTTTAGCACTGGTGCCACAGTGGGGAGGCAAAGCAGGACATGGCAACCAAGGCAGAGGAACTTCGGGTGATCACCTCCGCAGAAGAGACTCAAGTTCACATTTAGAGAGAAGTTATACAGAATTAAGTACCTGTCAAAAAGTTCACAGTGATCCAGGCTAAAATTCCTGCAAAGAGTAAAAAAGGAAAAAAAGTTACCACTGAGTACTCCCACAACCTCCTGCCCACGCTTACCACCCTGCCACGTGTTACTTATTTACCTGGAAATCATTACTAACTTAACATAACCGCCCCCGTACTTCAGAGATTAATTCAAACATAATTAAGCAATATGATGTATTATTGATTCATTAAAATCTCATAAGCTGGGATAGGTATAACATTTCTGATGTCCATGCAACTGCAGCATGCACAAATCATGTCTATTATCCAAACAACATGCAAAGAAGGAACGAGCTGACACAGTGCTCAAGCTTCTTTGGGTACTTTCCAACCCCCAGCGTTTCAATTCCTAATCTGAAGATTGCAAACACGCCGCTCTGTTTTAATTGTGGTGTGGTGTCTGTAATTACACTGCAGACATAGTGGCAACCAGTAAAACGCAAACAACTCCTCTGAAACCAGCAGTTTGCTTGACACTGGCATGATTCTGACCCAAACAAAGGCAAACAGGTCACAGCAGAAGAGGTAGGACTTTTAAATGAACCTTGGCAGGTTACACTGTGCTCTATTCTTCCTCCTTCTAAAACGTACCCTCGTAAGACCCATCCATGATGCTAACGCTGTCCTCTGGAACAAGAAATGGTGATTCCTCAAAGACTTCTCTCACCTGAAGAAAGGAACAATGATTAGATTCCTTGGTCCTAAGATTTTTGCTCTGCTCTGATGGTGACAGAGAAAGTTTTCTTTTTCACAGCAGTATAAAAAAAGATACGTGTGTGGAGTAGGCAAAATTCTTCTTCTTTCAAGGGCCAGGAAAGAAAGAAACAAGCATTGTAGGTCTCTCTCCCCATACCTTCTATCCATGTCAAGACAGGGGACTTCAGGACCATACAAGACAGTCTGTGAGCTTCATGCTATCGTGGGATTACAGTCACTTTTCGCAGCTGAAATTCTCTTATGCTAAACAGAATGGAGAACTGAGCCATGAAAGGCAAAACAGGAGAGCAATACTAGTGCATCCAACAGGTCTTAGTATTACCTCTAAAAGCAGAGCCTGAGCTTTCTCCTCCGACAGCAAGCGCAGTCCAGCTGTGGCTTTTAACACTACTGGGGTCTTCTTCCAGAGATGAGGTGGCACAGCATCTATGGCCATGTCCAGCAATCTTTTGACAGTTTCAGCACCCTAAAAGGAAAAAGAATCTGTTTTCCTTACGGTTCCCTCCTACAGGCCATCAGAAAATAGGCCTCCCAATTCCCCCTCAACACTAGTGAAACCAGTATTCAATAGCAGAAGATACCTCACCCACACCCAAGATAATGACAAAAACCACGCCAGACATCTCATAAGAACCTTAGAAAGAATGTCTGCATTAGAAGGATGAGTGTATTCAGAGATATATCTTAGGTGAGAGAAATGTCACTGTTTGTGGAAAGTAGTATTTGAAAGGATGGAGGGAGGCGAGGGAACTGAGTATCTGACAAACCCAGACATCTTGCAGTATGATGAAACTAAATGTGTTGCGTCTCTTGCAACCGACCACCTTCGGCTGAGGTAGCACGGAGGCCCAACACCCCGCCTCCGGGCCAATGAGCACTGACACCAATATGAGGATGCTGCAAATGGCGTTTATTAATGGGCTGCATATCAATATATACTCAGCTGCCTTTCGTTACCGCCCATAAGCTATACGTCACGAGGGGTAGGAATATAAATGTTAAAGGGGGAGGCCCCTGTTCTTTCCGTTACATCACATGATCTTCCGACCGCTATCCCCTACATAAATGGTACAATTACTGACTGAAGCT
The DNA here is from genome assembly GCA_013400535.1 of Scopus umbretta. NCBI lineage: Eukaryota > Metazoa > Chordata > Aves > Pelecaniformes > Scopidae > Scopus > Scopus umbretta. Next base: position 21,823 of record VZTL01031803.1, read on the forward strand.
GCAAAGGTCAGGAAGAATGTCTGTAGATTTCACCGAATGTAACACAAGAATTCCAAGTGTGTCCATGGTAAGTACTGTAATTAAAACGCCAGCTGTAGAATGGTTACCACATGAGGTACAGGCATCACTGCTGGGCTCTCAATTACTTACACAGCTCTAACAATTACAGCTTGGCATTAGCAATAAACATTTTCCTGTGAAATGTCTAGAAATTTCTTTTAGGGTGAAGTCTTCTCTCCTACCCAACAAACAACACAATTTAGTGAAATAATGGGAGATCTCATCAAAGTTTAAAAAAATCCAAAAGCTATTCACTTTTCCATAAAGTTTACCACTCAAATTCCTGTAGCACTGAATGCAACGGAGCAAACTGAGAAACCTGAAACTCCCCCTGTGCTAGCCCCCAACTCCAAGACTGCTAAAGCACACAAGATAGAATATCTAATCTATCATTTCTCTGGCACCGCCTTTAGCTTGTGAAAGAGCTTACTGTCGCGACAGGGGATCTGGAAGATGGCAGCTTACTTCAGGACTGGTCCTGTGTATCACAACAACAGGATTATTTTAGAGTGCTCTGCTCTGTTGCTCATTTCTGACTCCTGATCCAATAGAGTGGCATGGAACAAGTATACTGTGCATGAATTTACAGTCTCCCCCATTTGAAAATAACTTCAATTTCTTATTAAAATTATAAATTTATGTTAATTAATAAATCTGATTGTGGAAGATGGAACTGTCCAACTGTGTTTTGAAAAACTCTGTATATACCAACAGAGCAACAAAAGCCCTGAGGCAGTAGAAGAGTAACTGCCTGTACCTAAATCATTGTTCAGTGAAAACTGTAATCAAATATTTGAACTGAGCATGACTGAAGCAAGCCCTGAGCACTGCCTTCCAAGCCACAGTTCCACAGATATCAGTAAAGAATCAAAACAAATTACTGGAATTCTGATGACGGAAGCAGAGAATATGCTCAGAGAAATATTAAGGCCTGACTTAACCTGCTAAGTATATCTTTATTCTTCCCCTTCTCCCTAACTTATTAAAAAAAAATTAACTTTTGTAGATCTGACTATACACACAAAAAAATTCAAACATTTTTAGGAGTCAGAGAAATTAACCCTTTGCTTGTCAGTGTAACACAACTAAAAAGAAAATCCCTGTGGTCTTAAGCCCTTACTTCTAAACTAGACAAATCAAAACAAAATATGCCCATTTTGAACTGTGACCTGCACTGAAAATTTCAACCAAAAGGAAAAACTGAGAAAACTATTAGTAAATGAGACAGGAGTATATATTTACACACATTCAGGGTAGCTGTAGGGGAAATAAACATTGAATATGGATGCTGCTAGAGCCAAAAATCACTTTGTCTTTGAACTTCTCAAAGGCATACAGTCTAGCTATATACAGCATTTACGCAATTAATTAAGCCATTGTTCCATTGACTAAACATGTAAAACAACAGCTCCCATTTCACAGTGTAGAAATTAACTCACAGAAGTAGAGCAACAGGTTTAGAGAGCCAGTAGTAGAACCTTCATGTTTTTTCTTGACTCTGCCATTACAATTAGTAATACTTGAACTGCTTGGTAGGGTCCAACTGGTATTAGTGGAAGCAAGACCGACTCACAGGGATGAAGGCCTTACCTTTTCAGGCTGATCAGCATATGCAGAAAGACCTGGCTTCACAGACTCAAAGATTTCCCCTTCCAACTCTGGAAGGTTTTCTGCACAAATGAAACATTACATGAAACAGTCAACAACTCAAGTCGTTTTCATGAGCTTCAAAAAGGTTGCCTGTAACCCCTGTAAAGTGACTATCCTTGATTCCCCCTTGCAAACAATACTAAAAACTCCTAAAACAAGGACTGCTCCTTCACTTCAGGAACATATTTAACCGAATGTTGCCCTTGTATCCTCCAAGTTCACACAAAATTTATTAAGAACACATTGTTATAATTAGAAGTATGTTCATTTTGCATTTGTGAACTGCAATGGGTTATAGCAAGGTAGTATGACTGTTGCCTAATCTTAACAAAATTTCTTTCCCTTTCTGTCCCTAAGCTAATTGTGAAATACTAATTCATATTAAGACACACAGAGCCAACTCCTGATTATTCTTAGGCAATTCATCCATCTCACAAATACAGAACAGAGCTGACTGGACTCAAGCACTAGGCTGCAAAGCCAAACAAGTGTGACCATTGCTCCCAGAGCAGCTTGGATCTAGAAGCTGTCCCCAAGTATTGCATATTACAAGTCAGCCTGAGTCCATCAGAGCTGGGCGTTATACCAGTCCTTCCAAACTTGAAAGCTTGAAATCATGTGAAGCCACATAAGTGCTATGCGTGGCCCTGAAGGGCTTATTATCTGAGTCTCATCAACGAGCCTCCAACCTTTGCAAAGTTGCTGGCTCACTGTACCCAAGCTAGTCCACCCTCTTGAAGCCTGCTGCACGTGCAGCCAATTTGGGTACCTCTGCGCTGTGTCAGAAGCAGATATACTGGAGTGTGGTGCATCCACGCACAGGAGTTCTGGAAATGGCTCAGCCTTCGGTGCTTGTAACTCTTTAATTTACTGATTTTAATTTGCCACAAAATGTGACATACAAACCTATGCAGAATGTAAGTATCTCTTGATATAATTTGAGGTATCATGCAACTTGACAAAAACAGCGTAAGCTTCTTTCCAGCTCAGTGAGACATTCCTTTAAACAGCCACATAGATGAAAATCTTTGGAAATTCAGAACTTTCGTATACCCAGAATTGAACCTCTGAGTTTCAAAAGATCTACCAAAAATGTATTTTCACAGCAAAACACCACCACAAATGGACAATAATCATCTGCCAGAGGACCATTTGAAGGACAAACTGTAGAACAAATCTTCAGTTGTTCCCAAATGCAGTGTTGGGAAAAAAGCCCTCTTTTAGGAAGCTGGAGCCTAAGTCAACATACTCCAAGTACACAGACGGACATAGGGTCTTACCTGGGCTCTTCTGCACAAAGGTGTAAATATGAATCCGAGTTCCAGTACTTCCTGCATCAAACATTATGCCATAAAAAGTGTTGGCTTTGGCATTTATAGGGCACATGTTAGGTGGAAAGAAATCCTGAAACCACATCTCCCTGTTTGAATGGGAAAGAACAAAGGACAAAGAGGAAAATGCCAGTGCTAGAAGGATGGGAAGTCTGGAAAATGCCATCTTGCCAGGACCCCTTGAGGCAGTCAAGCATGGATCAGCAATCACAGAGCTGCAGTAGGTCCTGCAGAGAAAAAAAAGCAGGAATGCAAATTACCAAGAGCCCTCTCCTTAAAAAGTTGGGGGCAGCGTGGGGGGGTCACTCTGTACACATATATTCTGCCCTTTGGATGCTTTTCAACACATCATCCAAAAGGTGTGATTTATTGCACTTAGTGCTACAACTGCATCTAAGTGATTTGTTCTTTCAGAGGAAAGTTTTCTCCAATTCCCAAATGCGGAAGAGTTAAAGTAACTTGCTTCCCAGTATTTCTAGTTTTGACTTTATTTAGACAATTTTTTCCTCCGATTTGACTTGAAGGTTCTCAACATTTAGAGTCCCCAGAACCTCCCAAAAGCCCAATTGTTATCTGAAAAGAAGCATCACCAAAGAGAAGCTCAGGGCAGACCCGCTTTGCCCTAACATTTACACACTTGAGATGCTGTGGCAGAACACAAGTGTTATTCAGAGTCACAAACAAAGAGAATTTCATCTCAGACTAAGAACAGCTGCTGGGAGAGATTAGCGCATAGAGAGAGCGAAGGCGTATCCTTCCAGCAGCATCCTCATCCCCAAGAAAAGCCTGTGCTGCGCAAGAGGGACCGAACTGTAAGGTGCACCTGGGCTCTGCTTCTCAGTATTTTTCATCCTTTTTCTTTCTGTCTTCATTTTGTTTTTTCATCATTTTCTCCTGACAAGGTTTTCATTTTCAGAATTACCAAAAAAATCAACAAGAACCTACCACACTCTCACATCTAGGCCAGTTGCCCTGAACACTCAGGTTGCTTACACAGCTTCTAACAACACCTTCTTTAAGCCAAGGCCCCAAAGTTGTGTGACGCAGTCTTGGATATCAAGATACAACTACACCTCCTCTCTCTCAACACATATCTCTTTGCATATATTTTCCCTAAGAAACACTAATAAAGGAAAGAGACGGGCACAGAAATGACAAGGTTCATTAAGTGCCCAGGTAAAAAGGAGGATAACGTATAGCTATCTTTGTTAGTTGCATTTTAACAGCAGGAAAGAGCATGTGGCCAGATGCCCCACCATAGGCAGCATTGCCTGCACTGATATACACACGGAGCGCTCAGCACACGGAAGGTGCCAACAGCGCCTTATCATCCGCCAGACACTTGGCAACCCATCCATCTGCCCACAGCGCTGAATATTCTATTTCATGCACCGGTTCATCTGCTCTGCCCAAGACCCTCACCCACCTCCAGCCCTAACATTTGGTTGTCTTTTAGTGATCAGCTCAGTCCCACTATGTTCATTCTCTCGAAATCTTTATTTACCGTCTCTAGCCTACATTTATTCATTCCTAGTCCTAACCACTCTCCTTTCCTTACTACGTGAACCTGACACAGCTGCTCGTTCCACACACCTTTCTCCCACACCCAAAGAATTCACTTATCCTCCACTACCTTTTATCCCAGATTTAGCCCTTGTATGACTTTTATTATTTCCATCCTTCACCTTTGTCCCTAGTTACAACAAAGTGAGATTAACTTTTACCCATTCTTAGTAAACAACGTCACACTGGGCCATCCCTCGAGCGCCTCTCTAACTCACTCAAGTGTTCAGCTATCTCTAGGGCAAACAAAATGTGCAGCCCACTGCAGAAGGGTAACCTTGCCTGTCTCCTGTGACCTTTATTTGTATCCTCCCCTCCCCAGAAAACGCAGAGCGCTGCGGGCAGAACCACAAGCTCTTGACCCAGTCTGCCTTAGAAGCACGTTCTGAGAAGCGGAAGAAGTGACGTTACAACTCCACCAACGGGCAATAGCCCTGGCCACCCTCTGTGACAGATCAACTCCAACTGTAGTAGTTTCTAAAGCATTTGCATTTTATGTGAAAATGAGTAAAAACTTAGTTCTAACCTGTAATAATGTAAAAGTCCTATCCTGAAGAGAGTTCATGAAAAGCACTGAGCCATTGGGCAGCTTCATAGCTATGCATTCCTACTAAGATGCAGATGGCATTACCCACATTTGCTTCATCACAGCAAGGAGGTCTACTGAAAATTCAAGAAGCTGTGCTGTTTTAACAGAATGTAAGCTGCATTAATGAGTTCTGCTTTCCAGCTGGTCAGAAGAGGTGTTGTTATTCTCATGCAACGTAAGGATTTTCCTTACTGAACAATCACAAATACCACCCAAGCACCTGCCTTAAAACCAAACTCCAGAGTCCTATTACAAACAGCACACATGACACTTATGCAAGCCTCAGAATCTCCGATGATCCGAAAATATCTGAGCAACTGCCATCACTAACACATACTTCTCTTGCCACATCTGCTAGCAGATGAGCCTTAGCCTCCCATGAAACACTCCCTCACTAAGCTTCTCTTCCCTATCCCTTCTCAGACATCTACCACCATTTCACACTCTCCGTTCCCTACTTCTCCCCTGACTTTCTTCCTTTCCACCTTTATACTCATAAGGACCAAACCCCCCCCCCCAAAACCCACCACCTTGTGATTTTATTTTTCTCCACCCTCATTACGAATGAAAAAAGCATACTGAGCCTCTTTGATGAGTGGTGCAAACCATTTAACCAAGCAGACTAGCAAAATAGTGTCCACGTGAAGCATAAAAATAGATGAGGAGAGTAAGAAATCAGAGACGAGAGACGGAAATGGGCAGAGCATAACAGCAATGGCAACGGAAAAGGAATTTGGAAAGAGAGGGTCAAAAGAAAGAATGGGGAAAAAAATTTAGGGTAGAGATAGACAAGAGATTAGTTACTGAGAAGGAAAAATATTTCCAAAAGAGCTCCTCTCAAGCAACTTAAAATCCTAGCTGCTGTCAGAATACAACAGGATGGATAAAATGAACAACAAACAGAAAAGGGAGAACAGGGTAACAATAATATAAGCACAAGTTCATTAATATGAGTAAGCAGGTAAGACACACGGATCACCATCAAGGCTCCAGTTACTGCCTTTATAAATGAGCAGCAATAATCAACATCAATCATGAAGAAGTTAGGCACACACCTGAAGCAGAATGGAAGCAACAGCTATTCCACTCCGGAGACTCCTAATGAAAACCACTTCGGAGCACTGCGACAAGAGACACTGCGGCTGCACTTCTTTTCTTCACCTTTCCTTTCAGCTAGTAGGAGTGGACTATGTATCAGGCAAATTAGAAGGTCACGGAGGCACGTCAAATATCAGTCGAGTTGTTTTATCCAAATTTGAGTTTATCATTGTTCAATACAAGCAGTGAAACACGCTCAGGTAGTCACACAGGACAAATTTCAAGAAGTTGAAAGTTAACCGAGTTCAACAAGTTAGTAAAACATTTACACAAACATTACAGTTGACCTCAACAGCGCTGGCCTGAGTCCAGCACAAGGCAGACCACTCATTTCCCAACACAGAGAAACACACATAAATATCATCTATATAAGGCAGATTTTAGACACTAAGCCAAAAAGTTCAAGCACATGCAATGTACAGATTTGGGAGCTACACAGGCTGTACGATCCAAAAATACTGGGATGCTGCATAAACTGCCAAGACTGAAAGCATGAATAGGAAGAAAAAAAAAAAAACAAACAAAAAACCCCAAACAAACTGTCCTTAAACAACAAAAGTAAAACCAATGCCAGAATAATAATAATAATAAACCTTAAGACAGCAAAACGCAACCTGACTTAGAGTTCACCATACACAGAAACACTGGTAATTTTCAAGACAAGAAAGTCTCACCCACATTCCTGAATATTTCTGACAAAAGAACATGCAAGACCCAAAACACAGCAACAGGAGCATCTCCCTGTAAAAAGGAGTCTGCCTGATCTGAGGAGAAGGAAAAGCAGTGTACCCGAGATACACAAGAATTTCCCTTCTGTTTCCTAAAATACTGCTGGGAAATATTTGGATATAAAGAAAAACATTAGAAAATAATCAGAAATATTTAGAGATATAAATACTTAGGCAAATATTTTAGGAAACAAAATAGACAAATCCTGTAATTCAATTCATATTGCTATTTAGTGCTTAAACACACCAAAAATCTTTCAGAACGGAAGGTCTATTTTCTGCACTAAAACAGTAACAAAATCTATTTTCCAGATGAGCAGCTTTCACACTTAACACTCGTGACTAGACACGTATATTTTCACCTTTTTTTTTTTTTTTTTTTTTTTAAAAAAAAAAAAAAATTTCTTTTTTTTTTTTCCCTTTTTTTTTTTTTTTTTTTTTTACAGAAACAAAAAGTCATTACATTTTTTCTGGACTTATTTTCGTCTAGTAAAAAAAAAATGCATTCTTGGATTGTTTTGACAAAAATTTAAGCTTCTTAAAAGCACTCAGTTTAAAAATCACAACAGAAAGAATAACTGAATTCATTGGCAGAGCTTCCCGGCTTTTCCATAAAGACAATGGCACAATTTTCTTTGCACACATACATTTGGGGTAAACTTCTGGTTCTAGAGCTTTAAACGCTAGAAAAAAATAGAACCAACTCACAAACGTGCCTTATCAGCAGTTTTAATCTTCTTTTTCCCAGTACGGAGGCTCCAAATACGCATTCTTTATTTATTCTCATTTCTGGCCAAGTGAGTTTTCAATTTTCCTATTTAGTTAGCCCAAGGCGGCTTTCCAAGAGGCCGCTCTGCTAGTCTTATCCTCCTGCCAGCGTGTCAGCGAGTGTCCCTTCACGACTTGGTAACCGTATACCTACGGGGGCTGTAAATAACGGCTTTTGTCGGACCGGCCGGTAGCCTCAGAAAACAGATTTTGGGTGCGGAGAGATTTTGGGTGCAGAATCTCAGCTTGGGGAGGGCTCCAGCGCAAATTTCAGCACGGCGCTACTAGTTGCGCGCCTCGAAAGCATTCACCTGAGCTTCCCCAAGGGCACCCTAGCACCCCTCCTCCCAGCCTAACTCCCGGGAGGGGCTCTTCGGTTTGTTGCTTTTTATTCGTTTTTAACTTCCATAACGCCTCGACGCCAAAAAGCACGATTCCTTTCTCCGCCTCGACCAGCTGCAGCCTAAACCCTCACGCTGAACACGCCTAAAAAAAAATAAATAAAACAAACAAAAAAAATTCCCCTACCTTCATTCTCTCTCCCCACGCAAAAGCCTCCGCGGCTCCCCCTGCGCCCGCCGCCGCCGGCCGTGCGCAGGGCCCTCGGGATCCCGCGGCTCTCTTCCCGCAGCCGGTACCGATAACACCAAGCACAAAGACCGGTTTCTTCCTCAGTATCCCCCCGCAGCGGCCGCTCCGTCAAGCCAGCGCGTCCTCCTGCCCGCCCCCGGCGGCAGCGCCGCGGGAAGCAGCGGAAACGCCCGCCGACTTCCCGCCTTCCCAGGGTCTCGGGCCGCTCCCTGGCGCCTCCCCGCCGCCACACCCCAGCGGAGCTCCCTCCCGGGGCGCCGGGGACAGGCACG
>VZTL01031803.1:32903-53771 GCA_013400535.1 Scopus umbretta
GCAGGGGGACAGCCTGCCTCACCAGGGTCTTCACCAGGGGGCTGCAGGGGAATCTCTGCTTTGGGGCCTGGAGCACCTCCTCCCCCTCCTTCTTCACTGACCTTGGTGTCTGCTGGGTTGTTTCCCTCACTCCTCTCTCCAGTGCAGTTGCTGTTGCACAGCAGTTTTCCCCTTTAAATATGTTATCACAGATGTGCTACCACCATCACTGATGGGCTCAGCCTTGGCCAGCGCTGGGTCCGTCTTGGAGCCAGCTGGCATTGGCTCTATTGGTCATAGGGGAAGTTTCTAGCAGCTTCTCACAGAAGCCACCCCTGTAGCCCCCCCACTACCAAAACCTGGCCACGCAAACCCAATCCAATGATATTATGGACATTGCTTTAAAGTTCCTATTAATTTTTAGACTTGTTTTTTTCACTGGAGTGTAGCTTCTGCTGAGTTTGCAGCATTTCTTCTAAAGATGAATTCCTTGTGTTTTTTAAAACACTGCAACTTAGTGTAATTTCAGACATTCAGTTCTGTGTACTCTGTTTTATGTTACAATATTTGATGATTGGTTTCTCTCATTTTGCTTTTTTCTTATTGAGAATTTCTGTTTTGCAGGCAGACTATTATGCCCAACAAATAAAAGAACTGGAAGAGAAATTTCAGAAAAAAGTCAGAGAAATTGGCCAAATTCAATTAGAACTGAAATTAATGAAGGAGTTCCACAGGGAGAAAGCAGCTATGAAGAAAGAGCTGGAAGATGCAAGTTTGTCATAAATATGCATTTGCAGTATTTCTTTAAAAAGCAACTTTTCCATCTGCATGGCAGCATAGAGTTTGGGAGTGGAGGAGAACAGACATGGCCAATCTACTGGATTGTTTTCTTTCCGGTTTTCAGAGAGTGAGGAAAAGCACTAGGTTGACAAAATGCAAGTTCTTTAGTCAGAACTCACTTCTGTAATGGTCCAGTGCTGTAGGGTTGGGTTTGGTTTTTTACACAGTAACATGGAATCAAACAAACATATATGTGGATTGACTAGAACGTCTAGTACACACTTTAAAGATATGTATGGAGGAGCTAGCAATTGGCAATATGCAGTGTGAGTCTGATGGGTTTCTTGCTAGTCAGTTCAGGATGTGAATGCTAGCATTGTATCATCTTTTCAACCAGAGAAGCCGTTTATAATGTAAGACTAGGGACTGTCTTTCACTAAGCACTATACAGCACATGACCTAATCAGAGATACTTGGGAGCATAATACAAATATTAAATAGTACTATTGACTGTAAAACATTTCAGCCTGGGAGAAAAAAGTATCCCAGCTGAATGATGACCTGAAAAAAGTGCTTCAAGCAATTCAAGTGCCTTGCTGACTCAGCTCTACTGGAATTTTTTTCAACCACGAGAAGGGGCTTAGAAACAATACCAAGTGCTTTCCATGGAGACAAATAATTGGTCAACAGCATTTGGATTATTAATATAAAGCTGCTTCTAAGCTATCAAATGTGAGTTAGTCAGACATTTTTCAAAGAATGTTTGAGGCATTGGACTTTGTGTGATCTTAATGACTGAATGAATAAACAAGGTAGATTTCTAAAACTGAGCATTAAAAAGAGTGACAGTGTGTGTGAATGACTGCCAGTGATGTGAAAATACAGGCAAAGGTGAACTATGAAGGAGAAGCAAAGCAAAAGTCAGAAGGTTAAGTGAATTTTATAGAAGGTGTAAAAATTTGATGAAGACAGTGAGCAGTGCCAGGAAAGACTACCAAATTCCTGCTTGAAGAGTCCATCCACCCGTGTTGTTATGTGGCTGAAATAAAATGTCATTATTACAGAAATGTTATTTTTTGTCATAGTTAAAAGAGAGTATGGAGATTTCAAACAGGAGACATCAGGAAGTGGTTGTGAGATTGGAGAGGAGGTTTCTTGAAGAAAAGGTACAGACTGACAGGCAGTTAAAGGAACATTTATTAGAACAAAATGATTTCTCCCACTGACTACTCTGGTTTGTATAGTTTTCTTTACTGAACACTTCACAATTTCCCATGTCAATAAAAGTATGATGAATGAGCTGGAGGCTAGGTGCAGCTTTCCAAGGGAAAACATGGGATGTCAGGATCCCAAAAAGGCTATATTCTCCACTTCCATCAGGTAGTTCAGTGCCCTCAGGGGTTCATTCGTTCTCTAGCAAGAAGTTGGGCGAGCTGAAAACTGTGGGTGTGATTTTCAGAATTTACACTGTTTCCGCCTTTAGCTTTGGTGCCACAGGTCTCAAAGCAAAATTGAAGCAGGCTTTTCTCCCTTTCAGAAAAGACTGGAAGAAGATGTTGAGAAAAAGCAAATAATGATGGCAGAGACTGCCCAGCGTGAGGCTGTTTTGTAAGAAACACTTGCTTTTCCTGTTTCCTACTTAACAAAACCATTTTAGCACTGTGTTCTAAGTAAGTTGCCCATGTTACTGCATGTGCTTTGAAGGACAAAATCAGTGATGACCTGGGCTGTTTTTATATTTCAAATGTCAAGGTGATGTCAGCACTTATACTTAAACTGTAAGACTCATGCTGGTTCCAGGGGAGGACTGGAAGTAATATTATCACAGTGGTACCACTGTTTTCTTTGTTCATAGAATCATAGAATTGTTAAGGTTGGAAAAGACCTCTGAGNTGCAAGTGCAAGGCCCAGTACTTGGCCTTGTTAAACCTCATACAGTTGGCCTTGGCCCATCAATCCAGCCTGTCCAGATCCTTCTGTAGAGCCTTCCTAGCCTCAAACAGATTGACACTCCCACCCAGCTTGGTGTCATCTCCCAGTCCAGATGTAGGACTGGAAGCAAAGCTATGAAAACCTAGTACAGACCTGTAAGTATTTTACAGCTTAGGTCTGAAATTAGGACACTGAAATATTGATTTTAATATTAAAAAAAGCAAGAAAGGTTGTGATTAAAGCTCTTGGATTTTGTTTCTCTCTGTCCAGGCAGCTGAACAACACTGGGAGAGAGGAGTTTAAGGAGAATGTTTGTCTTCACGGTGCATTTGCTTACCAGCTGAAAGAGACAATGGTATTGCGGAAAATCAAACAGAAGTTAGAAGAGGACAAAACTCTTCTGTTACAGGAAAAGGTTTCTGTTTTGGTTTTAATTCTGTTACCTCCAGGAAGGGGTACACCTGGACACAGATGTAAATTTACTGAGGCTGACCTCTCCCCAGTCAGACACCTCTGCAGTTACTGAATTCAGAGTTGTCTGAAGAAGAGCTCTTATTCTATCTTAATTATGGAGGAGAAAGAGGGAAAGGTTTCCTATGCTAGCCCATTAAGAATAGGTCTCTCTGTAATGTATACTACATGCCAAGCCTTCTTTCTCTGGCTTCTCTTGAAAACAAAAATCTAATCCCAGAGAACAACTCACTCTCTAATGTGAAGGTGCCAGCATGTTTACTACATTGGCAGTGGGGCGGGGGGAACCTTCTAGATTTGGTGCAAATTAAATAAAAGCCCAAATAATTTCTTCTCGTCTTTTAGGAAAAAAATGAGGGTTTGATTCGAAAAAAGATCCTACAGATCAATTGCCAGAAAGCACAGATTGGAGATCTGCAGCGTAAAGTGGAAAAGCTGGAGATGGCCTTACGTCGCATGACCAGAGAATCTGTGAGAGAGACTCAGAAAACACAGCATCAGGTGCTGATAGAAAACCAGGCAAGCATGGTGGAGATCAAGAAACTGCAGCAACTACTAGAAATGAAGGATCAGGAGATGAACCGAGTGAAGAAACTAGCCCGGAATATCTTAAATGAGAGGACTGAGGTGGAACGGTTCTTTCTAGATGCTCTGGAACATGTGAAGCAGGAGATCATAGCCAGTAGAAAACACTACAAGAAAAAGGCCCAAACTGCCTATTACAGAAAAATGATGGAGGCATGTGCAGGGAAGGAAGAATTTCCCAAAATCAAAACATTCAGAAGCAACACAAATAGCACAAATAGTGTGTACAGAGACCTAGAGGAAGCAGAGAAATGCTACTGGTATTGAAACATCAAAACTAGTTTCTATCTTCCTAGCACACCTGAAAAAACCCTTTGCGTGATAATATTGTCTAGATTTGGAATGCTTGTGGAGGCTTCTGTGGTGAGAATAACTGTATGAGGTGTAATACCCCAACAATTCATAATGACTTTGTGGGCACCTAGTTTCAACTGGGCTATCACTTTTTGGTCATTATTTCTATGGATTAAATGAAAGATAAGCTCGAAAGAGTTGTTCGCATATTCTGCCATGTGCTGTGGAATTTGATACAGAACTTCTAGTGCAGATGTGCTTCTGCAGTTTCCTTTTAATAATTATTGTTGCTCTTCTAATCTTCTTGGTTTTGTAGGCATTGCTCTTCTGGCATTGCTCTTTTGCTTTTTACTCACTCCGGTGAGCTGACAACACTGAAGCCTAAATACTGCAATTCAGATGCTAACAGCTCTTTACTATGTTGCTGATGACTTTAACATAAACATCCGGTAGATGGGGAAATCCAGCCTTTTTTCAGCTGTTCTTCCATATGTCAGAAGCCCCTGCTTTGCATTGTGCTTTCAAAGGCTGTTTTCTTCAAGCTTCACAATAATCTGAAAATTAAGCCATTACATGAAATAGACACTGACATATCAAAACCAAGATCACATGCAGTACAGTACTGATTGACAGGATTACATTTTATAGTGAATAAACCAAAATCTCATATTTGTAAGTTTGAGTATCTCAGAATTTGTATTAGGATGCAGTTTAGTTTAAATTAGGGCCACACATGCCACAGTGGCCAGGATAACAGGTCTCCAACTTCCTGCTAGAAATCTGCCTGCGAACTGCAGCAGTGTCCAGGTACTTGGATTTTAAGCCATAGAGGTCCCCCATAGCTGATGTTTGTGTACATCCTTGTTGAGAGATCAAAATTATCCTACTCCCAAATAAAATGTTTGCTTAGTATGCATTGGAAATTGAATAACTTGGTGACACAATCAGTCAGAATGGTTTGTTCAGTTCAGGTTTTCTCAAAAATGATACAGTAGAAACACTTCGTGAATAATCAGAGGTGAAAGTAGTTATTGAGATCTAAGGAAGCTTCTGCTTGGAGCAAGAGAAGGGGGAGACTGGAACCGAGAATGAAAACTGATGATGTGTCTTGACCCTTTTATGTATGAAGAGGAGAAACAAGGAAAGGACAAAGTACTTGAAACTGATACATGGTAGTATCAGTGCGTCCCTCCCCCTCCTGGTATTTGTAACCACTACACGTGTAACAGAAATCATCAGGTTTGTGCTGCTTAGAGAGCTATAGATTTAGAAGTCGAAAAGACAGCACTGTGTGCTCAGATTTATTTTTTTAATTTACATGCTATGAATAGCTGAACAAGCAATGCAGAGCTAGAATTTAAAACCTGTTTTACACATACAGAATCTGTGAGAGAGACGGCTTGAAATTTTCTTCTAATACATCGATCTTTTCTGTGTTTTTCAGGGAAAAAATCCAGTTTGAAAAAGTGGATATTAGTGAGTTGACATGGGAACAAAAAGAACGTGTTCTGCGATTGCTTTTTGCCAAAATGAATGGCGCAAAACCATGGTAATATTCTGTTTCTTCAGTAGGCGAATGCTGAACTTGCCCTGTTACAGGAGTTGGGCTGATAGTGCCAGGTCAGGGGATTCCAAGAAACTCTGGATCTAACACAAGAACCTAGCTCACTGTATGACTTGGTGCGATATACTTTAACCTTTTGAAAAAGGTGATTTAACCTTTTGAAAAGGTTTATATACTATAGACTAATTTTGGACAGGCACCAGACTATACTGTTAGATCTTTGCGTGTAGTATCAAAAGAAAAGCAAGTGGAAGTTAATTTTGGTAGTGTTGAGCAAGAGAGGAGAAGTGAGGAGAATTAACATTGCTCAGTGCAGTGGGATTAATTTTGTCCAGTCATTAATAAATCCCTATCCATCTTTACCAAGCAAGTAAATAATGTATATTGTGACAGTAGCACTCCACACATGTATTTCCTTTTAATAAGTGTACCGTAAAGCAATCTGCCCAGTATTAAAAGGTACAAATATCCACAACCAGATTATTAAAAGTGTACTTACTCTATGGCTTATTGCTGTCTGCGTAAGAAACTTGGGAGCATGACTTTAGCGACACCTAAAAAATGGCTTACACTGGAAATTCAAAGTTCAAACAGCATTAAGTATATTATAAGCTGGGAACTGGGACTTAAGAGGGCCCAAAGAGAAATGTAAAATGCTATGATTTTTGATGTAGTATGGGGAGACCTAAAGCTTAGGGTGGAATATCAGCTTCTCTGTGTTAATAAAAGAGTTTATTTGATTTTTTTAAAAAAATTAAATTAATATTTTGTTAGCAAAAGTTACATTAATGGAGTTTTAGCAAATTTTGTTAAGGGTATTACAGTGGAAGTAAGAAACGTATAATTAAATGATGTCATCCGTCAGCTTTTATGGTTCCAATTTATGCATGGATCTAACTCCTTTTATCAGCATTTGCAAACATACAAGAGCACATATAAAGCTGTAGAGTATGAAAGCGTGAGGAATGGAATACAAACACTTCATTTTAAGTTGACTTACGATTAAGCCCATCTAAAAAAAAAAAAACTTTTGTTTGTTTCTCCTCATTCCCTTTTAACTGCAATGATTATGCCACAAAATACAGAATTCCATAGTGAACTGAACTCAGGTTTGATTCACAGTGCTGGTTTTGGAGAGTGTACTGCAGTAGCTCAGGTGCCCCCGCATTTCTTGCTTGCTGTTTGTTTTAGAAAACAAGTTTGGTGTGGGATTAGAAACCTGGCTGAGTATAAATCCCATTTAGATGAGGATTACTTTGCTCTTGTGTCTTCCTCACAGTAAATACACCAGAGTTTTGGCTACTTCAGCTCCAGCCCCTGATGATACTGAGGAAGAAAGCAAAATTGGGTAAGATGCAAAATTATACCACACTATCTAATGTGTCCTCAGTCCTGGTTATATATAAATGGATGCACTTGTGTCTCTGTCATCCCTCCCACTTTAGCATACTTTAATTTGTCTGAAGATCTATATTAGTGTGCTTGTACACAAACAAATGTATGTGTGACAAGAGAGAGGAATTTCTCATTTATTTTGAAATTTCTGGTTGTGTTAGTCTTTAACAGCAGGAATTTAGACTCGGGTCTCATGAAAATAAAATTGATCCCATGCCCCCTTAAAGCCTGCTCTTACTGAAAACAGCTTTGTTATTTTTGGAGGATAGTCTTGTGAAAGGCCATGCTCATACAACGAGAGGCATTTGCAGCTAGCACAGCAAGCTTTGATTAAAAGGCAAAATCTATTAAGCTGATGTTGTGTTCAGTATAGAATCACCTAGAGAGAATGGACCAGGATGAAGATTCATATGCCTGATTTTCAGATACAGACACAAATACAACTATATAGCTAATTATAGGCAAGCAATATCAGCTTACCCTGGAGGAATAAGTAGGGAGAGGTTCTGGCATGCTATCATGTCAGGTACGAGGCAGGCAAGAACACAAAACAAAATGGAATACTCAGACATCAAATGACCAGGTAAAATTCATAAGCAGGAGCCCTGAAGGGATTTATATGGAAAGACGGGAGGCATGTCCTGTGGAGAGGCAGACTGCCAGTACCAGAAACGGGAGCGGAAGTGAGTTGTAGCCTTTTTTTGTACAGACAGGGGAAAAAAACAGAAGTCACAAGGCCCAATTCTCAAAGGTGGTTAAACTATTTTAACACCATTTTAGACTTAAGAGTATCAAATAAATAATTAATATATTATTTTTTAATTAATTAATTAAATTTGAGAATCGAGACTGCAGTGCCTTCTAGGCAAGAAACAATTTTTAATAGGAGACAGCGTTGACTATAAAATTGAATTTTAATAGAGTCTAAAGAAATTTTTAGGAGATAATTTACATTTAGACAATACTGTTCTATAATATAGAAGATATTCTTTAGCTTAACTTCTTATAGTGAATGTTGAAATAAAAAGAATAAACAGGTGGGTGGAAAGCAGTAACAGCAGTGAGATGAGGCAGGTACGTCATGCATCATGATCAATCAGCATCTGCAAGTTGATCTAAAAAGGCATTTCATTAAAAAAGGCAGATACAAGATACGTATTTCTAGTACAATTATTTAAAAACATCCCTTTAAAAAATGCTGTTGGAAATGCAGATAATCAGAAAAGATGTTTGCACACAAATGAAAAGATTATACAAGTGTCTAGAACAGATCTGGAGAAAGTGCAAGGACACTCCTGCAATTCTTCAGTGAGCAGGTAAGCTTGATAAAGACTGCTTTTGTTACAGGAGAAGCTGCATTTTAGAACTTCTAAAGGAAAGATATAATGGGCTTTAAAAGGACAACAGAAAAGTCAGAATAGTAATACTGATTAGGAAGAAAATGAAGGCACTTTGAAAGTGAATGACTGTAGACAATATTAGAGACTGTTAATTAGTATTCCTTTCCCAGGTGCACAAATAAATGCCGATGCCTTAATGGTAATTTACCTAGAATATTTTACCTTTGCAGCACAGAAAATACTTCTCCCAACCTAATATTCATTACATAGCAGGCCAAGTTATCAGATTCATCAGCTTCTGCAGTAATCCTTCTGCATATTCAGATGTCACCACCACAGAGTAAGGCGGCTGCACGCTTTGCATGAACAACAGCCACAGCAATTACCGACTCATCTGCACTTTTTGTTTTGGAAGTTACCTTGTAAGCAAAGCTGCAAATCCTAAATCCCCTGTCTGCTGCACTGCTGCTTTGACTATGCATTTGAAATCCATCTGAAATACAGTTATCTTCCTCCTTCTTAAAGATTTTCTTCTTTCCCAAGGCAGGAGCTCGGATGACCCTGTACGAAGCACTAGGATTTGGACTAGTGGCTAAAACCGTGTATGGATGTGTTGCTGTAATTTGAGGAATATGTATTTTCAGTTTGTAATAAAGTCATTTACGTCAAGCTTGAGTTTCTGTGATCAAATGAGGTGTACATGGAAGCAGAAACAAGACATTCCTTGAAATGCTGTATGAGGAAACTGGTACAGAGGTCCTTGAAATGCTGTAAAAGGAAGGTGTCTACATGGGTTACAGGAGTCACAGACCAGCCTCTGCAAAGAGGGGAATAAGGTCAAGATCACACCTATATCATGTCTTACCAAGAAACAGTCATATTCTGCAGAAATGTATTAGCATGTTTTTAATTCGTAATCAAATTGCACGGTGAGACTTTCCCTCTAGGGTATAGCAGAGGAAAATAACAAGATACAAACATCAGTGAACGCACAGCAATTGCACTAATACATAACTGTCAGTTAGAAGGCATCTTTGCCAGAAGGCAGGATACAAAGTGTTCACATTCAGGTCATTTAATTAGAACAAGTAATGGTTACGATCATTAGAATAATAATACATATTTCCCATGGGTACTTGAATGAGTTCCCTGCAGATCCCTCATGGCTGCATCATCTTCCAGGAACCAGGAATAAAAATATAGGCTCTCCAGCTCCAAATGCACAGATTCTTAAAAACACGGTATACCAAGTCTTATCCTTCTCTAGTAACGGGGCCCGCAGTCTCGAGAGAACGTGACTTTGAGCAAATGTGAGAAGACATCAATCAACACAAAAAGAAAAGAAAACCAAGAGAACGGACCCGGCTGCTCTGTGATTAAAAACCACGTCTACTGACCCTCCTACTTTGCCTCCCTTCCACCCTGACCCACATGACGCTGTGATGCCAAGATACGTATACACGCTCATGTTTCTGCTTCCGTAGTTTCATTATGTTACAGGACCGGTAGGCACATATCTGTTAGCACAGTAAAAAGGCACCAGACAACTTTCAGGTATAACGGAATTGACAGCAAGCTGGAGAATACAAGCCGCGCGCACAACAGGAGCAAAGGTTTTCAAGCTGTCAGAGGCACGGTGAAGGCCGCTGTACCACACAGGAATTTCTTTCATCCTCAGACAAGCAATCAAATACACTTTTCTGAAAATCCTTAGAAAGCTGTTTCCCAAGTGTTGTGGAAACTGCTCAACAGATGAAAGACTGAACTTTTCAACTCCCAAACTTGCTGTCTTCATTGCATGTAAAGTCACTTCTATGAGACACCCAAGGTGTCCCAGTTATGTCACTGAAAATCTTAAGATGCAAGATAAAGAGGTAAAGAAGACTGCTACAAGATGCAGCCAGGAATTAGTCACTAAGGCTACAGATACTGAAGTGGAAACCAGAGTGATGTTCAAGTTTAGAGGGTCTGGCTAGAAACGCAAATCAAGACCAATCTCACTGTCTGCCTTTTCAGTTACATAAGGTTGTTTCCTCTGTGATAGGCTGTAGGAAAAAAAATTGACTTCAGCTAGCCAAGAAACACTGACAGCAACAGAAAACCCAGACTGTGCGTTACATGAGCCTGCCTGATCTGCACAGACACAGAGATCCTTGAGAAAATGGAGCTTTCTATTCATTCCCAAGGAAACGATGATAGTCAGGACAAAGCTGGGAAGTGCAGCATAGAAGGAGAAGGGCACCAGAACACCATCTGCAAAGGCTGATTTAGTTGCCCATAGTTGGCATAACCACAGCAGGCTTGGTGACAGTGGCATCTTCCTCTTTCCATTGAGAAATGATAGTTTTCAGCTGTGTGTAGAACTGCACTCCCTGGAGGAAAGGAGAGACACAAGGATCAGAAGTTCAGCCTTATGAATTCTTCACATCTGCACTAGTGGCGTAACAAACAGTTTTTGCTTTATCTACTGAGGGTTAAGTTTTCCTCTGTGGGAACTATTCCTGTCAGCCTGTTCCTCTTACCAGTTCCCCAAATGTTCTGGTTCTGTGAGAAAGCTTGCTACTTAGTTCTTGCTCCCTTTGCAAATCTCCTAAACAAAGACTTGCTTTTTATATTTAAGGAAAAAAAAAAAAAGAAGGAAATGGCTATTATAACATGCATTATGGTGGCTGTGATCACTGGCTAGTC
Organism: Scopus umbretta; assembly: GCA_013400535.1. Taxonomy (NCBI): domain Eukaryota; kingdom Metazoa; phylum Chordata; class Aves; order Pelecaniformes; family Scopidae; genus Scopus; species Scopus umbretta. The sequence goes on from VZTL01031803.1 coordinate 43,932, forward strand.
TTCAGTTGAGATGGCTTCAAAGTCTCCTTACTAATGAGGTCTGATGATCATCTCCCCATTGCTGTTTATAATGTGATTTATCACAACTCAACCCAATCGCGTACTCTGAATCAGTAAGTTACCTGCTTGCCGTAGAAATTGCTGTCTCCTCTGAAAGAAGCACGAGAGCCAGTGAAAGAGAACATGGGCAGAGGTACCGGGATTGGAACATTGACACCCACCTAAACCAAAGGAAAGCTGTTGTATTAATCACAAGAAGTCACAGATTGCAGAGCACTCTCCAAAAGCTACCACATTTTGTTTCCTTAAATCTGAGGCTGGGTACTGTTGGCCGAGTAGTCAGCGATTAGTCACTACAGCTGGATGGCTACCTACTGAAAACAGTGGGTACAAACAGCAACAATTCTATCTTGAACATACCTGCCCCACGTCTACTAAGTGAGAATATTTCCGAGCCGTGGCTCCATTGGTGGTGAAGATTGCAGTTCCATTTCCATAGGGGTTATTGTTCACCATCTCAATGGCATCATCCAAAGTGTCTGCTTCCAGAACCACCAGGACGGGCCCAAAGATTTCTTCCTTGTAGCAAGTCATGTTTGGCTGCCAAGACAAACAGCAGAAAAAGCAGCTTTTATATAGGATATAATAAACAGGACATAATAATAATATCTTAGTAAATAGGATATAGTAAACACACATGCTGCTGATGCTCAGGATATTCCTAGGATCACCCATCATACTGCATCGCCACAGGCCGTCCTTCAGTCCTCCTTGCCTTTTCACCATTTCCCAGGCCCTGCCATCTATCTAGTCCACTAAAGAGGGTACCGCTTTCCATCTCCAGAGAGCTTTCTGTGGTTACTGCCTGCCTACCCTCACTTACACGTCTATTCTGACCAAGGCTGATTAAGACTGGGATTAATTCAGGATAGTTTCCTTCAGTTCTTGTTAACAAAGTGACTAGAATCTGCTATCCTTTCCAACTCAGCGTCCAGGATTTATGTCTGATAATTAGCAACATCTGACAAATACAGAAACAGCAGCTGGAGAGCACTTTAATCGCTAATAGCCATTACAGCAAACTCCAAAACATTCACGTGACAACGTTTAAGTTTTACGTGGCTTACCATGTTATTAACCGCTGTATAAAAAAACTAAGAATCACAAATCTCAGTGAAACTTTTACTTTTGAATACCTAACAATATTTATGACACATGACAGGAAAGTGAAGTATTTTAAGATGTTTAATGAAAATAAGTCAAGAAAATTCTGAGATAGATTAAAAGCCTGAATTTTACAATAGCATAAAATCAATAAAATCCTAAGAATACAAAGTACAATAGCAGAATTATCAAGATTCATTTGCTACCATGGAATCACTCACCAAAAGGCCCACCAGGAATCGAATACTTAAACATGAAGGAAATCATACCAGTTAATTGCATAAACATAAGAGAATGAATTTAAGTATGAAAACTCAGCTGGATGTGTACCTGGCAAAGAATATTTCCCCATAGTAGTGTCCATCTGTGGCACACTATGCATTATATTGAGAGGCTGACTCAAGCGTTGTGAATATATTCAACAACAAAGAGATTCTGTACCTTATCTCCTATATTATTCTCGTGAAGATTTCCACAATATTTAACTTTTGTTCCTGCAAGTTCTTAAATTGCAAACTGCAGGAATGTATAACAGAGGAAGGAAAATTGCAACTTTAGCTGTTCATCACACTCTTCCTGAGGCATCTGCTGCTGGCCGTTACTACAGATAGTACACTATGCTCGATGGACATTTAGTTTAACACAGTACAAACTGTCTGTATCTTCTTTTAATTGGCTGCGATCCATTCAAGTTAAGATCATCAACCTCATTCAGAGTCTGTTGCACTACTGCAAATCCTTTTATCACCTCCACAAACAGCATTACAACGGACGCTTCACTGGAACTGTGCCAGGGAACGCCGAGCCATTTACAGGCTTTCTACCTGGTGACTATTGATTACTGACTGATTTGGGTAACACATTTTTCAACTGACCCTGCAATATACATTTATCAAGCACTGGTTTTGATCATCTTACCTTGACATTGGCAAGGATTGTTGGCCCAACAAAATTGCCGTTTTCATAGCCCTTCACTTTGATATTACGTCCATCCAGAAGAAGGCTGGCACCTTCTTTTACTCCTTCCTCAATTAGATGGCAAACCCGTTCCTTAGCTTGGGGACTGATTAGAGGCCCTAGATCTGCTCCAGGCTGGTCTCCTGTGAAGAGGCAGAGATGCCAAGTTTTTAACCCTGACAGCTTCCTCTTCACAGGCATCATGGAGATAACTAGACTGGCAGGAAAAATCTGAAAATCAGCCTGCAACTCTCATAATCAAGAAATAAGAGAAGTCATAAGCATAGTTTTAGATCACCGGGAAGGCAAAATTCAGTAACAGATTCTTCTCAGAAAGGAAACTTTCCCCTATGCAGGACTTTATTGAACATAAACAAAAGATAATTCTCCTAGAACTAATAACAGACTAGTTTTTCCAAAGTACTTGTTTCCATTTTTCCTTTTTATTGCAAGCTCGCTGCAAATTGGAAGAATCTTTAAGTGTGGTTGCCATATAAATGGTTGGTTTAAGTTAAACATAGGACATAACCTCAAAGCTCCAGTTAAACCAAGACAGATTCTGTAAACTTCACATCACAGTCATACTGCCAAGCCTTCCTACATATTCCTAACTCCAAGTCTAGGGCTCTGTTTCCAAATCCAGACAATTTGGAATGTAGGGACACACCAAACTTATGGTGCCAATAGCTCCATTCTACACCATAGTATGGCAAATACAGCAACCTAAAAAGTTGCAGTTTTACAGAAGTGAAGTACCTTGTAAGAAATTATCACAGCCCGTACCTGCATTTACACGTAGATTTTTGGCTCTGTCCACAAGCTCTGGCAGCCATTTCTGAGCTTCTCCCACTAGAATTGCTGTAGACAGGGCCATGCAGCGCTGGCCAGCTGCTCCAAAAGCAGCTCCAACCAGCTGGTTCAAGGTGTTCTCTTTATTGGCATCAGGCATCACCACACCATGGTTCTTAGCTCCCTGAAATATAACACACACATGGCCTCCCATTATTAAGCACCCCAGCCCACTTTTTCTCTAGCTCTCTGGCAATATCCTCATAGAGTAGCTATGACTCTGCTACCAATAGGCTGGCAAGAAGGGCAGCCTTATCACTTAACTACTGGTAGCAAAGTCAGCTCGTGCTGCTGAGTGGCGTGCTCTCTCTTAATATTCACAGGAGACAGAGGCAGCCTTTGTGCTGAAGTGTGCTCCATTCAGAGGCATTACCATGTTGGCCTGGACTCTCTTGCCATTCCGGGATCCTCTCTCATAGATGTACTCGCCAGCCTGATTAGATCCCACAAAGCTGATTGCTCTGATATCCGGATGGTCACAAATGAAATTCACAGCTTCAAATAGGAAATAATACATTGTAACTGTGGTGCACAAATGCTTCCCTCTGTTCCCATCCCCACAGTGCTAAATCTGTGTATCCTTCTTCTTACTGACATTCTTTCCTCTGTGCCTCCTGCATCTGAGCTCCCCCACTGCCTGTCTATGCTTCTCTCCACTAATTTCTCAGCATGGGTACTCCTGCCCCTGTCCTCGTACACCTGGCTCTCTGCCATCTCTTCACGCTTTGGGCACCTCCTAAGGGGCCTGAGTGATGCTGAAACAAAGTTACTGTTGTCTATTTTCATCCTCATGTTCTGAAGCTACTTGTGTGCTGTAATATCATGTTAGGAGCTAGAATACTGGCATCTAGTGCATATTCAGTGAGGCATTTAATTCTTGTTTAAGCTTCCCTGGGAAAACAAGATGATTTATCTCCTTTTTTCGGTTGGAGCTTAGGTTGCTAAATAGAATTTGAGCACCTGCATGCCTTGGGAACTCCGACCCCAGCCCCCACAATTTTGTCCGCCGTTATCTCCTGAAAGACCTGATGCAAGATGGCAGAGCAGCTCCCAGTCACCTCCCTTCACCTCCATCAAGAGGGCTGAAGCACCTGTCCAAACCCATCTAACAGGAGCAGCATCAGACTCTCCAAATGATACCTCCGCTGAACATACACAACGCTAACACACTCCAGCTATCTCCCACAAAGGGCTATTATTACCTTCATGTTGTCCATGGATGATATTCAGGGTCCCATCAGGGGCACCAGCATCCTGCAACAGCTTGGCAAGGAACATGAGTGCTCCTGGTACACGCTCAGATGGTTTCATCAAGAAGGTGTTTCCACAAACCATAGCCATGGGGAACATCCAAAGAGGAATCATGGCTGGGAAATTGAACGGAGCAATTCCAGCACACACGCCCAGAGGCAAACGGTAGGTGTAAGTGTCCATGTCTTTAGTGATGGAGGGCATGGTCTCTCCCAGTATGAGGGATGTCACACTGCAAGCATGTTCAACCACCTCTGCAGCAGAAAGGGCGATACGCCACTGGATAATCTGTTAACAATTAGTCCCCAAACTCCCTTTTCACCACTACCTTGACCCAAGTCTTTCTTCCAGCCTCTTTTCCCACAGCTTAAAACTCATTGTGCTCCAGAAAATCCCTTTGCTCTGCCAAGCACTGTGAGCTCACTGTGAATGGATTCTCTCTTGAGTGCATTATACGTCATTGTGATAGGAGCACAGACACAACAGCGCCAGTAAAAGCAGCACAGGCATAGTATTATTGTTCCACCTGGGACTCAGCCTTAGACATCTGAGCACAAGCGAGAAGTTCTTATCCCTTTACAGCAATTCGTAGTCACTCCTAGGAAAAGGAAGGCTCTAACAACTTGGAAGTGATGTAAGAAAACTCTCTCTAAGGGAACTTTTCAGGTTAGAGTTACAATCGCCCCTTTTCTACTGAAAGAAAAGGCTAGAAAAGGCTATAAAGGGAGCTACATGTACAGACTCCCAGAGCAGTCAGTTGCTCAGGAGACCTCCTCCCTTCCTATGGGTTCTCAAATCCCCTTTTTTAACAGGAGGAGCCAGCAGCTTACGGAGGCCTCGGAACACATCTCCCTCAGCATCAGCCAGGGTCTTCCCTTGCTCAAAGGTGATGAGTTTTGAAATTTCTTTCTGAAAATGGAAAACACAAAGTTTATGAATGTTAGAAAAGTGCCTTCCCATGAAACAGGGTGCAGTAACAAGAGAGTTGAACATCACAATGAACAGACTGAGCAGAACCTGGAAAAGCCTACACTAACTGATTTGCTCCTTGTAGACAAGAAGCCAATAAGCCACACAGGTGACATTTTAGAAAAAACAATCGTGGGCTGGCTTGTATGCTACAGCTTTCAGGTATCACACCACAGACACACTGAAAAAGCAATCAGGGAAATCCAAAGACATAGTAACCTACTTCTCCCACTTGTCTTTATCAACTGGCACATTCTCCATCAAGGCTGAAAGTTCCTCTTGCTGTCTTTTGGTAAAGGGACAAATAAATATTCCCTAAGAAGCACTGCCTCTCTGTCCCTGTTTGATGGAGAGTGCTTTGCTACACCTCTCAAAGACAGTGTCCCTGCTGGCTCCCCAACCATGGCAACAATGCCTCATCAAGAACTCTGTACACCCCAAGTCTCTCAGTTTAATTCCTAAAGTCAACTGAAATGCATTCAGCAACAGCCACCACACGCAACCACGGTGTCTCACCAGATTGTCTTTGATGAGTTGTTGATAACGCAGGAATATTTGCTGGCGACTCAAAACAGATGTTTCTGACCAGTTCCAAAAAGCCTTTTTGCAAGAAGCCACAGCTGCCTCCATCTCACTGGCTGTGGCTTTTGGTACACGGCCAACCACTTCATTTGTGGCCTGAAGGAAAAATCAAATTGCATCAAAGCTCAACTTTTTCCATCTGTTCCTGCCAACCATTGAATGGTCCTTTCACACCACACACCTAATATCCTTGTTCCACAAGGACCTGTACTTCTCAAGGGAGAGCACAAAACAGTCTCCTTCCTTGGTGTGCACAAAAGGCCTGGGATACAACTGAAATAGTTCTGAAAACCTGTATTCTACACATCTCAAATTAGGCACACAAAAAGCTGCAAATGCAGTGCTGATTTCCAAGTTGGCGTTGAAGTGACTTGCCCGTCTTGAAGCTTCTAGAGAGTATAAGGCTAAGGTTTCTGTGGACTGTGGTCTTTTCCCTCTGCATCATCTAGGCTCATCTGCTGTCCCTCTTGCCATTAAATGAGGCAAGGTTCCTTTGGAAAAAGCAGTACGTGACTGTGCAACTGGCATTGATGTTAGTTTACCTAGACCACTAGGCCAAAGTAAGATTTTTACAGACAACCTTAGCTCTACAGTATTTTAACTTTAAAAGTTTGTCTTTGCCAGTTTAACCTCCTTCTAATGCACTCTTAAAAATTAAGTCTGCCTTGACGTGACAAAACATCAGGTATATCACGAAGAGAGAAACTACTCAAAACAAGAGAAAGAAAATTAAACGAGAACATTGGTCGCAACATAGAGACCAAATGAGCTTCATGAACATGGCTTGCTGCTCTGATCACCTCCACAAAACAAATCAAAATAGGGCTTTACAGAGAAAAGTTTTAGAAATTGCTATCCAAATGCTTACTAGAGGGGTCAGAAGGGTCAGAATTCTGAGTGCAATCTCATTTCCATTTTAGTGAAGGACTTGTACAAGTGCTACTAAGACTAATCTAAGACTAGTTTGCACTGCATAGCATCCAACCTCTAAATTCACTGTGAACATGGTGGCTCACAGATAGAAGCTCTCTGAAAGGAAGGGAGCTTCAGCTGTCAGGATTTTTTACCTTGGTCTGAGAGTGAAATCAGTCTCTATCAGGACTTCACATTCGGCTGACATCAAATCACACCTGGTTGTTTTCACATACAGGGTGAAAGAAACCCTTCAAAAATTAGACATACTGATCCCAGAGCCTTTCTATGAGCAAAAAAAAATGTAAGCAGAGTTTAAGCTTCCTTTCTGGAGATCAGGGTTTTGCTACACAGGGGAGATAAAGGAGGTCACTGTTTTCCTAAGACCGACATTTCATGTGAAAAGGAAATTGAGAAGCAAGCAAAGAGTGCTAAATCCATCTTAAGCTCCAAGTCTAAACCTTTCTCAAGAAATGTATACACTTTCCCCTTTTGCCAAATGCTTGAACAGAGGCACAGACCCTTGTTACATGGTGATCACTAATATATAAGTTGAGACCATTTCGCTTACCGGGTTGTGGATATCAATCCATTCAGTAGTTTTGGAGTCAACAAACTTCCCATCGATGAAGAGTTTGGTTGTTGGCTGTGGAGGACAAAACACTGGACGGTGAGTGATCTTTGTCTCAAGGTGCCTAGATACCAATGTGTCTTATTACACGAAAGCCTTCACAAATTACCGCTATGATGCCCACTAGAGAATCTAGATCCAGTATTTACAGCAGGACCCAGCTAACTACTGAAATTTTTCATGCTCTGCCCCGTTTTTCTCTCACTTTATACCAAAATGGCCACAATTCTTTCTAAAAGCAGTTATAGAAAAAATACATTGCTATGCTTATGTTCAGAATTATTTCCATCTACTTAATCACCCAATGTTTACTAAGTTAGAAAATTGAAAAATCACAGTTCATAAATGTTCAGAAGAAAGAGTTACTAATTCACCTTGTGCACACTGTACTATGTGTTTCCTTCCCATCAAGCCACTAAGTAGGTTCGTCTCTCCAGCTCATAGCTACAGGCATAAAATTGGACTTTCCCCGCTCCCCTCTTGGTCCTGCAGCTAAGAGCAAGAAACCTGCATCTGCTGAGTTCACCGTGACTGTCCTGGCAGGCAGCACAGAAAACAGAACTTTCCAACTCAGATGCAGAGGACAGAAAGGAAAGTTTGGAATAAGGAGTAGGGCAGAAGGAAAAGCAGGGGTAGAAGCTGTAACTGGCACTGGATAGGCAACAAAACTGTATCATGCAGGAAAACAGATTGGGATTGTACAAATTAAGAAACTAGAAACTAGGAGTTGATATTGGGAGGTAAGGAGAGAACTGTGAGAGAGCAAGAACCAGCTAATCATGCCACAAAACAGTGGCTTGGGGAGAACAGATGAGAGGAAGGGGAAATGGATGTACTGGGTGAAGAACAGAAATAGGACAGATCAACAGAACTGGGACAGAAACCCAAATATATCAGGGAACTCTGTGAAGAAATTAGGATGTGGAATTATGAGAGGGAAATGAGGATTGCGATGCTATCCAAGGTGTAATGAGGGGAAAGAGATCAGAGGAAGAATCAGGAATACAAATGGTGTTGGCTGGACAAGTAATGACAGTGAAAAGTGGATGAGAGTGAAAGAAGTCAACAGCAATGAGAGTGGAAGGCTGAGAAAGCTTGGAGATGAGAAAGCTGGGATGAGAAGTGTAAAGTAAGACTGTTAATGGATAAGCAAGACCTAGTGATTTGGAGGTAACACCAGGAGTGAATAAAAAAATAAAAAAAGTTACAGATGATTATGTAGCTTGAATTGCACTTGGGAAAGAGAAGCAGAAGCCTGTGCCTACGAAAACACAATCTCCTCCAGAACCTGGAAGGAAGCACAGGAAATCTGAGTCCCTTAACTGAGTTTCCTGACTGTCAGAAAAGGTCTTCTAGCGCTGGTCCAAAGAATGACGAACTCCTAGTGCTATCAGTCACTCCATTAGCCCAAGAGCCCCGTATCTGCAGTGGACCTATGAGCTCCAGTGCTTTACGACCCACGTGGACTTCAGCGCAATGGCATTTATGTTTTTTCAAATTGCTTAAAAGGGATAGCTAGAAAATTGCACATACAAGGAAAAAATATTTTAAGCAAGCCAGAAAATGCTGAATTAAGATTGATCACACTTTTTCAATAGGATCACCACCTTTTTTCCGTAGAGAAATGAGCCTGCTGTGGGAACAAGCACTGTAGTAAAGCAGACTACTTGGAGAATCATGATTTAGCTGTTCAGAATTTGGAGTGTACAGCCATGGATACCGGAAGAAAAAAGGCACAGTAACAGTGAAAGTTGTTCAATACTGCCCAAAGGAAATTAGATCCTCTCTCTGCCATAAATAGGTGATATGAGGCCAGTCCACACATCTTGAAACAATCTTTTCTTCACACATTATCACTAGTCATATATTCTATACCAATATTTACTGATTTTATTGAAGAGATACCACACATGGTAAAAGGCGTCTAAAAATCGGAAAAAAAATCGGCTGGTGTATACGTACCACAACGCGTGCTACTTAAGGAACATGGAGAAAACAACTCCGGGTGCGATCTACTGAACTAACGTAACATATCGCCCCCGAGTGCACCCTCGCTTCAAGAAGCGACGTGAGGCGATTCCCTGAGCGGCTACGCCGCGGCCCGCGGGGGGGAGCTGCCCAAGCGGGCACTTCGTAGCTCCGGAGCCAAACCAATCTGACATTGAACTTGTTTCCCTTCCCTCCGGTTGAGCGCGGGAGCCCTCCGTGCCCGCTGCACGGGCAGTCCCACGTGCCCCTCCCAGCAACACCAACCCGGAGCCGCGCCGAGCCGAGAGGGCGCAAACCGCCTCACGAGAGAAGACCCGAGGGCAGCCTTCGGCCGGCAGCTTTCCCGCGCCCTCCCCCCCGCCCGCCGGCTCCGCTCCGCGGGACGGGCACTCACCACCGAGGAGGAGAAGGAGGCGGCGGCTGAGGCGATCCAGGGGGCACCGGCTCTCCGCGGCAGCTGGACGGGAGGGGAAACACAGACCGGCCCGGTTCCTCAGGGCTCCCGACCGCCCCCGGCTCCCCCACACCGTGGGTCG
>VZTL01031803.1:54073-79423 GCA_013400535.1 Scopus umbretta
GCCTCGCCGCGGCGCGTCCCTTCCTCGGGCAGCCGTGCGGGCCGGGCTGGCCCCACGGGCGCCCGGCGTGGGGGGGCGGGGGGGTGCTGCCGCCGGAGGCGCTCACCCGCCGCTGCCCTCGGTTTTCTCTTCCCAGTGCCCGGGGTTGCCGAGTTCGCCGCCTCCTTCAAAAGCGTGAGTGATCGCTACTTTGCCGCTGGCGTCTTCCCCCTTCCCGCGTGGTGGTGGATGGGCTGCTTCCTCTTGTGGGCTGTGCATCTTTGTTCCATAAAGCGTATCTCGGTTACAGCTTCAGTATATGCTAGCGTAATCCTTTTGTTTTTTAAATCTCTTCTGTATATGTTTTTATACTTTCTGCAATTTACTGGGAGTGGGAATTACATGCTGGAAGAAATAAAAGGTTTTTAAGCTTTAGAAAATGGCGCTTTTCATACTCACTTTGGCTTGGGTGGTAGTGTGCCGGTTCTAATTCTAAGAAGTCCAGAGAAAGCTAGAAAACAAGGTTAAATATAAAAATATCTCTATATATATCGCCTGGAACTGTCATATGTTTGCTGTCAGTGCAACTAGTTTTCAATATGAGATCAGACCTCTTTGTTTAATTCTAAAAATGCACTTGTCTGAGTATGAACTTTTATGTTTTCAAAACAGCCTATTACAAGTTCTCCTCCCAAGTGGATGGCTGAATTGGAAAATGATGATATCGATATGTTAAAGGGTGAGTATGGACATTGTGAGCAGGAAGTAAGGAAGTCAGTACTTTCTTAAGAGGCTTAAAACACTTGTCCTTGAATTGTTCAGGAGGCCTCAGATCTCCAGACCTCACATCTGCAGAATTTTCAGCTCGGGAGTCTCTTTATCTTGTTAATGATACACATTTTTTATTAACCTAGTTACCTGTAAGAGAATACCCAGATGTCAGTGGCAGGCTGATTTTTCAAGACAAGTATGCAAGAACTAGTTGGAGCAGTGTAATGTTACATGTATTTCAGTTACCTCTCTTACCGATCATAACTATAGCATAGGTGTAAGTATAGCGGGAGTCTCCTGTATTTTGAGAAGTGGCATGAATTTTTTGGTGGGTTTCAGCTGATCAAACTGGCTGAGCAGCTCAGAGTTGTTGACTGACTTGTTCAGAGGTGCATTATGCATGTGTCTCCGCTCATAGATCCAAGATCTCTAATCAAATGTTAAGGCTGTGTGGACAAGTTGCAGAAGGGTTAGCTAGCATGTAGATTTGCTGCATGTTACAGCTATTAGTTTGCAGTAAACATCCTTGAGCATACTCTGCCTCTCATATGAATTCCAGATAAACTGTTCTAAAGTGAAAGTGGGACAAATTAACTTTGACTTGCTGCAAGAAATGTGCTTAAACACACATTATTAATGTACAGTAAGTCCATTCCCTTGCATACTCTTTTGTAGCTCATTCACAATGTGAACTTACAAGAATTTCCAAAATATGGGGCAAGTTGCTCATTGCAATGGTGGCAGATTACAGTATGAACCAGATCCGTGGCTGTCTTTCTCAGCAGAGAAAGCTGGTCTTTTCTCAGTATGTTAAAATCGAGGGTGGCATCAGCTTGAGTTTCAAACATACTCTCTTTACTGGAAATAGATCTTGTCAGAAATATGACTTGAAAGTGCTCTGTGAAGTAGTAAACAGGAAAACTGTCCCTAGAGGGTTATAGACAGTGTTAAAATTGATACTTTTCTCTCTTAGAGTTGGGGAGCCTCACTACAGCTAACCTGATGGAAAAAGTTCGTGGCCTGCAGAACCTGGCTTATCAGCTGGGACTGGATGAATGTAAGTGCTGTACGCAGATGTGACTGACTGCCTTGCAAATCTTCCTACTGAAGCATGCCCTCGTGGTACATTTGTAGCTGGAAAAGTGTGTTGGCAGATTTGGCAAGTGTCTGACAGTCACAGTTACTGACTTTCCAAAACAGGATGAGAGCACGAGCTTACACCTCCAACTTAAAGCCTACCTGCATGGGGGAAACATCTTAGCAGAAATAACGAGGCCATACATCAAACTGGTGGCGTCTAGTGGCACATGTACTTCTGTTCCTGACTTAACGTTGCCTTAGATAAATCAGGTCGCTTTGCTTAATTTCCCACTCTGATACTAAAGCTATTTCTCAGAACACTTGTGGCTGTACTTCTGTCAAACTTCACGCACTGCCTTGATTTTCACTTGTGCATAGGATTCTCCTATCACTTTGTCTTCATAACGTTTTTCTGCTTTTGTAGCAGTTTTTTTCCACTGTAGCGGCAGGAGATGATGTCAGTGAGTACTAAAGTTGACCTTCGTCCCACTTACAAACAGACAATTTTTATCAGTTTTTTTGAAGGAGGTGCTGTTTTCATCATCGCATTTAGGACTGTGTTGTTAGAGGTTGATCGAGCTTTGAGGATTCCAAGAGTGTTGTGTTCCTTTTAAATGTTACCTGTACATACTGACGCATTTGATTTTTGTGCTTAATTTTGCTCTAGCGTAGATCTTAGTTGCAGTTACTCTTGGGCTGCCAAAAGTTTTAAAACTTACAGGTCTTTCACCTTCCTTTCGGTGGATAACAAAAAGCAGTAATAGACCTTTAGAGTCTTCCTGACTGTAAACCTAGGATAGATATCATAATGCTTCCTTATTAACAGATCATTAAGGCTATTTTAACATGCTCCCTGCAAGCTTATTTTACTTCCAGTGCTAACATCTGTTAAGACTGTGTAAAGCATTTAGTGGAGTAGAAGATAAAGTATGACAATGTAAAACTGAGTCAAATAGAAAGATTGGCTGATGATTGGCTTTCTCAGTTAAGCTGTAGGCTTACATGTCAGACAGCTTTGTCCTGCTAAAATGGAGTTAAAGCAGAGCCTGAGTTATGTTAAAGCTAACAAGGCTGTTGTTTCCTTAGCAATATTTGTTGCATGCATTTCCATTTATTTTTACTGAGAACAAATAAATACTGAAAGAAGACAAAGTGAGCAAACAATTAAGTATCTGAGGTCCAACAGTTATAACCTTTAGTCTATAGTAACTGAAATCCTGAATTTTCAAGCTTTATGGAAGCTCTCCGTGTTTGTAACTTCTTGTCACTGAAGTGTGTTTTCTTTTAGGCTATAGTACATTGAATGTTTTGTACACTCATCTTAGGAAAATTTTCACAGAAAATTAGATGTGGAGTTTGAACAGAGCTGCTCAGTACTGTTTTTCCTAATACAGTCTTCAAGTTCTTTTCTGTTACAGACTTAGATAAGTGAGAGAACAAGAAGAAAAATCCAAAAGTTCTGTTCATTAAAGTTAAGGGACTTGTGGTTTTGGTCCAGAGGTATTGGATAGTCCCCTTTTGACTTGACTGTTAATTGAAACTGGCTATCAAAACCAGGATTAAAACCGCTGCTGACCAGTCTCCTCTAGATGGCAGCATGAAGCTTCCCGTAGAAGTCTTGCTGCTTTTTTTTTTTAATAAAACTATTGTTTCAGTCATGATTTGAAGTTGTTCTTCCCAAGATTATTTTTTGTGACGTATTTCCTGTTCTGAATGTGCACTGTCTTTTTTTACAGTGTTTTCAAACGTTTTATCTGTATCAAGTGTGGGAAAACTCTGCTTTGTTGTGTTAGCAACTTACTTTTCCCTCCAACTCTCCTCTTCTACATCCTATCTCAAATCCTTTGTATTTTCAAAGACTTCTGTTTTCATCCACATTACTGACAGAATTCTGTGCAGGACCAGAGTGATTCCTGCAGCACTCCATGACAAATGTATCTATTGAGTGACTTTGTAGTTAAGTTGTGAGGTCTGTTATTGAACCAGTTCACAGCAGGCTTCATGCTAATTTTGCGTTAGAATTCACTAGGCAAAGTGACATGTGGGACTGGGTACCTTTTGAAAAGTTTATTCATCAAGGTTGTATTGCAACACTAAAATTGAAGTCTGAGCAATTGATGTGACATAATGTAGTTTGATAAATTAAGAATTACTGAATTACATGCCCTGTTTCTTAAATTCATACCAACTGTCTTACTATTTTGTCTATATAAGCAGGCTTTCTTGACAAGTTTGGAACAGATGCATTGAATGCTTTATCCATCTTTGCTGCTTTCATCTTCCTAGATGAAAGTTGAACACTACTATATGGATTCCACATTCTTATTATATATAACTGCTGCTATCCCTAACATTTTGGCCATGGATTTCTCAGTTCCTCTTTTGCTTGCTTGCTTCTCACAGATTCCTGTTCTTTATAACTAACTTTTTCCCATAGGGTTACCTTTGCTTTCTGTAACCCTAGCTGTTTTGTTGAATGCCCCATGACTTCTGTGAATCAAATTAAATTGTTAACATATAACTTAAGTTTTCTTTCCAGCCTTTTTGATATCTGGTTTGATTTACAGTTGTCCTCATTTTTAAAAGTAGCCAGTTTTACAGTCACTGCTATTTCACTGGTCTGCACTTTAGGCTGCATATTCTTATGTGATTTAAATTATTATATCTTAATTAGTGCAGAGTTCTGTGGAAGTTTTTCTGTGTCGGATGAAATGGAACAGACTTGCCCTGCTTAGATTGAACAGTAAGTTCAAGAAACAGGTGACTAGAAACTTCAGAGGTGAATTTTACTGTTAGAGGTCTGAGATACAGTGAATGTCATTCAAGCTGGAATAATGCTAGGCGAGCTTCCTCCGGTATTTTTATATGGGCATCTGAGGAGTCAGGCTTCTTTGCCCTCTGTTATGATTTCTGTGCAGTATAGCATGTACCTGTTCAGACTGCAGTAGCTTTATCTGACAATGCATCAGTCTCTGAGTGTGTGGGTTGATAATGTCAAAGGAGAACTTTCACAACTGAGACAACTGAAATGGTTAATGCTATTTCTGATAATGCCGGTTCCCTCCTCCTTGTCTGAGGGTTCGGTTACTTCTTTCTGATAAGGTAACAGTTGATCTGTCCAGCCACCTATCTGATTCTTCTAGCTTCAGTAGCACCCAATACATTTAGTTCCTACTCAAACAAGATAAGTTGCTTATTTTTGGTATTGTGTTACCTTTGTAGTTTAAAGAGATTTCTGTTGGCAGATATTTTGCAACTTTGGTTTTTTGGATTTTTTTTTTTTTTAAAAACTAAGTGGATAAGTGAGCACCTTGCTTTTTTAAAAACATATTTCTGACTGCTGGCTGCATGATCTCCTGTATCTCATTTCCCTTTTACTAAGATGCAGGCCATTAAACTGCCCATAAAAGATGGGATAAGTTCCATAAATCAGAATTTCTTATTTGCACCATTTAATTTGCTGGTGACTTACATTGAAGATCTTTCTTGTGGATCAGAAAGGATCTCCAAGGTGATCACGGGGAATCTCTAGCTCTCTTCCTAGCATGCTAGTAGGTGGATTCTTGCTCACTCATGTCTGTTCCTTGCAGAATATTCTTCCCTTCCTTAGGACAGAATTCATCTAAAGGATAACCTTCCTTGAATGAAGCAGGATTTTTACTCTCCTTTTAAAGGATAGGCTATCCTTATGTCTCTGGTTTGTGTATTTATTTTTTGCTACAAGGTGGTTCTGTAGTTCTCCAGCAGCTTCCAGGTTCAGGACCTGGTATCAGTAATAATAAAGTCTTTAAAAAAATAAATTATTTTTCAACACCTTTTCCGAGGTCTCAGCTTGTGTTTCCTTGCCTCCTTTTTACACTACGTAAAATTCTACCTCGTCCTCTTGCTTTTTTCTCTTTTTGCTTCAGTTGTCTCATTAGAGCTGCCATTTTCCTTCTGTAAAAGAGTTATTTCATTGGATAGAATACATTGAAACCATTTTCAGTATTAAAAATCCTGCTTTGTGTAGATTTTGCTGTCCCTGTTAATGCGGGTATTGTAAGGGTCAGAGGAGGAGCAGGGCTCAATGAACACACCTGCTTTTAATTGTTCATGTAGTTAGGTGACTTTGGGAGGCATAGTATCACTGCTGAATGTGAGCTGCAGCCAGTCAGTGAGTCTCATCTCTGCTGTTGGCAGAAGGCTGGGGGGGGGAAGGTATAGCTATATTGCCTCATATTGGATTGTTATGGGCTTTTTTTTCCCCCCGCTGTGTCGCTCCAGCTTGGGCTGGAGTGGAGTAGTGAGCACCGCAGAATGAGGTGACCCCAGCTGATGTGGCAAGCAAGAGGGAGGTAGTTCTTATCTGGGAACCCAGTCACAGATCCTGACTCAACGTTTGTGGCCCACAAAGCAGGAAGTTTCAAAACAGTTTATGTAAATAACTGCAAATTTAGATACCTAGCTCTGTGTTTTTTCTACTATATGACCCATTACAGCTTTCAGAGCAACTGAGACAAAGTTGACTTTAGAAGATGTTTAAAGTCTTGGTTTCATGAGCTAGCAGCTCTGGGAAGTGTGTATGTTGCTAGTAAACAAACTTGGTGTTAAGAGATTTTTATTATCCTTGATTGCAGTTATTTTTAAAGATGTGTCCTGTCATCCTTTTGAATATACTTAGAGGTGTATCTGAGAACTACATACACAGAGAAAAATATGTTTTTCTTAATGAAATTAAAATAAAAAAAAAAAATTGGGGTTTTTCCAAACTGGGCAACAAACCTATGTGTAAAAGTAAAAGATGGGTAGGGTGGAGAAGCGGCAAAAGCACTAAGTCACTGAAGGAATGTGGTTGTCCAGGGACTTTCTGAAGGCCCTGCTATTGCTTCCCTGTGAAGCTCTGATATTTTTCAGATAACACTTGCTATACTGGTTCAGAAGTCCTAAAATATGTGTGTGTGTACACACACACCCCCCCCCTGGTATCACAGCCATGTTTATGAAATCTCACTGATGCCAGAGATTATCTGGCTGCTATGCTATCACGGCATAGCTTTGGTGATATTGCTAGTGCAAAACTTCCTGAAAAGCCTATATTTTAAGCCTGAATATGTTTGTGGAGGTAATGGTGCTTTTGTGCAGTACCTGCCTTAAATATTAGAAAACGTGAGATAACTGACCCCACAGATGTGAATACCATTTATAATTTCCCTGTCAGTGATTTTTGCTAGTCTGCTCTCTTAAGTTAGATTAAATTCTTACTTAGAGTTGAAGCTGTTTTGTGCTTTTACTCCTGTAAAATGAGGACTATAAGAATGACTATATTATCCAATGTCAAATCCTCACCCTCTTTCAAGAGCAATGAGACAGTTACTGAATATGCTCAACCAAGTCTATTTATATTCCCCCATGTTTTTGTATGCCCTGGCTTTCACTGGACTCGAGCAACTTTGCTTCTGTTTTCTTTGTAATGTTGATTTATTTTCCATCTATGTTCAAGCATATTAAATACCAAGGGTACAGTGGAAGAGCTATTTGATGCTAGCTATCAACGGCCCAAGAATTAGACCTGGACGACCTGAGAGATGTCAGGTGAACAGCAAAAAGTTGGCTATCTTGTAACACCACAGACTGATAAAGGAAAAGTCAGCCAGGGTTTAGTCAGTCAGTGATAGTTTTCCTTAATATGAAGAATGAGTAAATGACTAGGAGTTTTTAGCTCTGGAGAGAGACAGCTGGTGCAGTATGTGAAAAAGATCTGTAAAACTGATTAATGCAGAGAAGGTGTGAATAGGGAATGACTCTTCACTGTTTCTCATAGTATGGGAGCCAGAGAGAATAAGGTAGTGTGTCAGGACAGACAGGAGGAGACACTTGGTTGCACAGTGAAGTCAGAACTCATCGCTGCTGGAATTTGTGGGCATGGAGTTTATCTCGCTCAATAAATGAGACAAATTACTGGAAGATAAATCCATCACGGGTGTCGGACCACAGAGAAGTCACCAGTGGCTTGGAGATCTTGGAGACGCACAAAGATGGGAGAGATTACTGGGCAGGTACAGCTATGGGCTTCCCTGCTCTTACAGTCTTCTGTAGGTATTTGCCACTGGCATGTCAGAGTCAGGGTAGCGGGTTGGAAGGACCTTTTGTTTGACAGTGGGGGTTTTTTTGTGTTTTTTTTTTTTTTTTAATTTAATAGATTTTATTCTGACTAGAGGCTATACAGTATGTTATGCTANGCACGGTAGTTAAGCAACCGCTACCAGAAATCACTGAGGTGTCCCTGTAATGGAGACACCCTTCCAGAGACAGTAAGAGATGGATGGACACATGAATGAGGAACAGCTACCTTGCTCCCAAGTTAAGCTGTCCTTGGTTGTGAATTGTAGTGCTCTGCAGCCTCAGCAGCCTCTGAAATTTCTGGAAAATCATAAAGGAGTCCTTCTGAATGCCAAGCTGTTTACAGATCACCACTCTTTCTCAGATTGGTAGTCTTCGGTTTTGCATTTCTCTCAGATAAATGCTGTCTATCGTGATCTCTTGCTTGCAAGTTCAGCTTTTTTGTAGGTTTGGAGGGGTAGAGCAGTTCCATCTTTTTCCTTCATCAGGATTTAACTGTAGTATATTTTGAATCATAGATACTTAGTTCTGCCTGTGATCCTTGCAGGCTGCTCTTGACAAGGATAATTTCAAAGCTAGGATTGCTCTTCCCTACGTGGTTGAATGTGAATTTACTCATAGAGTTGTTTGGTTTGGGGGTTTTTTTTGGTAATTTTTTTTTTCCTTTTTTGATGTTGATTGTAGGTAGGATATGTTTGTATCAGGGGCTCCATCTTTGGTGGACTGAACTTGTATTATGTATTAAACTAAAAAATAGGGCATCACATTTAATTATTAAACTTGAACTTTGTGTAAGTTGTTGAACTAGAATCAAAGTAAGGAAAGGAGGGAGGACTATGTATCTTACTGAAACATCTCTTTCCTTTTCAGTAATGGATTATCTTTTCTAGGAGTGTCTACATGTAGTACCACCATGCAACCTTTAGGTTCCATGCAAAACACCTGGCCTTCATACCCAAACAGGTTTATATCAATGATGTAATTGATCAGATAAACGTTTCATGACCACAACCACTTTGTCTTTAGTCCTGAGACAATCAATGCAGAGGCTTTTTAAGGTGAGAAGCCTTACTTTACATTTGTGAACATGCCCCCACTTCCTGCAGTGCAGTTGCCTAATGTCTTTTCTAGTTGCCTAGTGCCTTTTCTGGTCTGTGTGTATGCTTGTTTGTAACAAAATGTTTCAGATTCTTACCTTTGTAGGAAATCAACATATCAACAGGTATGCATTAAGTAAAGAGTGTTTTTAATATTCCGGATGTCGGTAGGGTGTCTGTCTCATGGCATCTTCTGAAATCTCTCATTGGTCCATTTTAGTAAAAGCTGTAGGTCCGCTCTCTGCAGTCTGGGAAGTTGCATGAAAAAGTGAACTGGATTCTTACGGTTTCTTGTTCGCCGAAATGAGGTTTTGGAATCTATGTAGAGGTGCAGACTCTTTCTTGAACATGAATTCTTTCCTTACTTTCTTGGAGAAATAGACTACCTAAAGTGTTGTGGTGGAGCTGGAGAAGAGAACTGACATTTTGAGGAGGAAGAAGGAAATAAAGTGAAAGAGGATCACATGATGGATCCAAATCTAGATCCCACCGCAGGAGCCTCAGCGCCAGTTATTAGAAAGATGTAGCAATGTTCTTAACATCTTGACTTCTGACAAAAGAGTAAAGAGGATGTTCACTTTTTCTTTGTTAAAAACTGGCACCTCCAGAAGTATAGTGCTTCTAGCACTAGTGTGCCTGTATTAATTTGAAACAAGAAGGAAGAAAATACGTCTCGGAATCGCCTACATTGTTCTAAATATGCTGAACTAGGAAGAGAACATTGTAATGCCAAGTCTAGTGCTCATTATGTCCTTAAACTTAAAGTACACAGTTTAGTTACTCTTGCAAGGTGATCTGTCCTGCGCAGGAGGAAGCAGTTTGAGGTGCGTGTACTTTGGTTATTTCTATTCTGCTTAGAATTTTCCTTGTAGCAACTGTTGTTTTTCTTGGTTAGTTTCTACATTCCCTGCCTTGCTGAATGAATCTTCATCATGTTTCAGTTTTGCCTGAAAGCATATTTCTCCCTTATTTTGTTATTTAGTCCTGTGTTTGGCAAGGACTTTATGTGATCATGTGCTTCGAAGCTTGAAGTCAGAGTTTTATAGCTGGACAATAAAATTATGCTCTTTGGACGCTGGATTTCTGTAATATGCAGTTTACTTGGAGTTAGCAGACTCAGAAAATGTCTTATGTTTTGGATGGTTCATTTGTACATTAGGAGATGATAATGGTGATCACAGAGTTTTTCAGGAACTACACAATCAGTTGAAATGGTTGGGTTGGTTTTTTTCCTCAGTAGTAAAAAATATTGAGGCTGTTTTCAGTTTACATTCATAGTAATTCTTGGTCCTTATTTGGTTGTTTTGGAGAGGTGAAAAGAACGCTTACGTTGTCCATTAAGGTGTTTATATGGCCCTGTCACCATGATGTCCAAGCTGCTATGATTTCCATGTGAAACCTTGGCCTTTCTCCCGATTCTCTTTATACCCTCCTCCCACACTGTAGATCTGCTTCTTCATTTTAATGCATAGTGCTATGGTAAGAGATACTGTGCATCTGCAGAGGGACGAGGAAATCGCCTTTCCTTATACTGCTCACTGGGTGGCTTATTTACAGGCAGGATTCATCTGGGGCAGCTCCTGTTGGAAGAGCAAGACATCAGAATGCTGGCTTGAAATTGCCATTCATACGTGATCTGTGAATTGGCTAATTTTGACATGTAGGTAGTTAAGAAATTATTACAGTCAGAGGAGTCATGACCTCAACTTTTCATCATCTCCATTGGCTTGTGCCCCATTTTGGAAGTGAAGAAGGTATAGGAAGTTTTAATTGTACCTGTGTGATTTATCCTCAGTCAGCTCTTTAATTTCTTCTGGCTGTCTGAGGTTTCCGACACGCTGTAAATTTCTCCAACTTTTTCATTATCTGCAATTTCTTTATGACTCATGAATCGGAGTGGAGAGAGAGTGTGGATTTACAGCAGAGATAAACATGTCCATAAAGTCTGTATCTGTGTCAGTAATTGTACTGCTGTCAGTGACTGTCCTGTTTTACAGGTCTCTCTTGGGAGAGGAACACGCTTTGCTACCAGTGTCAGAGAAGTGTTTGCTTTGATTTGCATTAACTTGCCAGGAGATTAGGTTGCAATGGCGAGGATGGAAATTGAGTGTGGACCTTGGCTGCTATTGTTTTTTTCTAAATAAGTGGGTGTGTGGTTGAGTTGCCCTCTATGTGCAGGAAAAAAAAAAAAGCAGGTCCAGTCTGTTCTTAAATACAAAATCAGGGAGATACAGTCTACTGGTGATATCAAATGTGATACTACCCATATGCATAAATTGTGCATTCTTACCATAAAACAAATGCTTGTATCTAGGTAACTGTCATGTATGGAAAAAATACTGCATGGATCTTTAGGGTGTTCTCTGTCTGCTGGTGAAGTAGAATAAATATTTCTCTAAGCGTCAAGAAATTTCTGCATCTTCGCCTTCTTCCCCCTCCCTTACTCTGAGGGGGAAGTGCTACTGTAGATTTCAATAGCGAGTACTAATACAGCATCCTAGTCTCCAGGCATTGATGACTCTGCTTGCTGCAGAAGGAGGTGTATACTGTTGGAGTTTGAGAAAAAGGGAAAAATCTCTAAAACTCTCCTAAATGTGTCAAAAGTTCAAACTTCTGCAGTTTCTCTTTGCTTTTATTTTCTGTTTGATGCCTGGTGTTGATATTTGTGTATGTGGAATCTCCTTTTGTTAGATCACATAGTTTGGGTTGGATTTTTTTGTCTGTGACTTAACTAATTTTTTGTCACAGTGAGAAGGTAATTATTTTTTCACAGAATTACTTTTAAATATTCAAAGTGACTGTAAAAACCCAAATTTCCGTTATGTCAAGTATGCTTTGAGACACCCAAATGCAGCTGATTTAATTTTTTTAAAAATTAAATTTTTTTTCTAAAAAAGGTGTCTGCTGGACACCTTTTACTGAAGGCAGATTATCATAAACAGTGTAAACTCTGTGATTGCATAGATAGCTTTTAAATGTGTGTAGATGTAGGAGTGTTAGAAAGGCTAAGATGACATTTGCCATTGCATGGTTGTTAATTCTGGAGCCTGATGTTGGAAATAGAGGGGAACTTTTTGAGTGTTAGACAGTGTCCATCTAGCTCTGGTAACTGAGTTTCCGAAGCTATGTGTAAGGACCACGTGCTAAGTGGCACAATACCTGGCAGATAACTGCTCTTAAAACTGCTGTTGATCTTGATGAGTGATGCTCAATGCAAGAGCAACCTTCTAAATGAAAGCTGAGTTAATACGAAATGCTTTTTACTTGATATTTATTGAAATGTCTTCTTTTTTTCTTTTTCTCTCATCCTCCTCATCTCCTTATCTACAAACCTATATCTAGTTTGTGGATCTGATTTTGTTAAAAAAAGAGGTCACCTCTGAAAGGTAGTTCAACCAGGACATATTACTTGCTTTATTAAAACAAAACCCAAACAAACAAAAAACCCCCACAAAACAAAAACCACAAAAACAAACCAAAAAAACTCAAAACAAACAAACAAACAGCAAAAAAAACCCCCCCAAACATTTGTGTTATACCTGGGTATTCCTTTCTAAAAATGTCTCTTCTGAACGTCCCCTTTGGCTCCTATAGTTTGTTCAATAGTAGGAAGAAACGCTGCAATAATTTGATCCTTTCTGGAAAAGGGTTGGTGAGTTATGTTGATAGAGTGAAGGTTGATTTAGATACTTCCTGTGATTACGAGAAGGGAGCCTTTTCAGTGTTAGTGGGAAAGAAGAGGAAGAGATCTGATTAATCTGGAGGCTAACTGACCAGACTGCTTTGAAGACTCTGAAATCATTCATCTGATCCTTCACCATTAGGTTTAGCAGGATTTTTGGTATGTGACTCAAAGCAGTAATTTGTGCTTTGTGAGGACATCTGGAATGTTAGCGTCGGTCAGTCAAGCAGTGGAACACACTATGCAACCACTGGGGTGGTTGTGCAGTCTCTGTTCTTGGAGGTTTTCCAGACCTGACTGAATAAAGCCTTAAGCAATGTGATCTGACTCCCATAATCAACCCTGCTTTGAGTAGGAGACCTCTTGAGCCCTTGTAACACAGGTCATCCAGTGATTTGAGGATCTGTGATCCAAGATCCTTTCTAGAGGTAAGTTAATTCAAAGCCTGCATTCCTCAGTCTCAGCTGAACACAGCACCAAACCCGTCAGTTCAGCTTATGATTGTTGAGCAGATCTCAGGTGCAACTCCATGGTCTGCCTCCATGTGAGCAGCCTGATGAGGAACAAGAAATCTAAGGATTCTTGTATTGCAGTGATGGCTTTCATGCTTTTTGGGGATGTTGAATGGACTTCCAAATAACTTCCATCCACAGAGCTGATTATGAATCTATGCAACTTGGGCTGGGGAACCTGTTTTTCTGCGTAGGGAGATAAAGTCCATTCAGTATCATTCTTTAAGCAGAGGAAGAGAATGGTCCCCAACATACACAGAGGTTCTTCTGTGTCTCTGCTCAAATGAACAGTGAAACCACCATCATCTGTCTAGACAAGCAAGGGGTCAGTGGGGCTTGACTGAAGAGCTTTTAGCCACAAAAGTAAAGGAATGGGCTGTCACATTAAAGCATTTCTACCTGCCACATGCTTGGCACAGAAAGAAACATGACCACAAACAAAATGTTCTCACATTACACTGTCAGAAGCCTATTTTTTGCTACTCTCATTCTGACAGGATAACTTGTAGACTACTGTCAGTGGAGGAATTGAGTACGGGGAAAAGTTTGATCAAACATAAGGTTATGTGCATTTTTGCATTGCAGTTTAAAAACACAAAAATGCCAAACAAATCTCAGGAGATGCTCTGGCAGGGACTCTGAAACCTTTGTAACTGAATTTTATTATTTAAAATTATTTTGCTGTCTATACCTTTATCCAAAACTCTTTTACTTCTTCTATGTTAATAGAACATTTCCTCTGTATTTACAAGTATTGGAAAGATTATCCCTATATCACCTCTGTCTGAAATGTTTTCCTGTAAATTTTGGCTTCTGGCAAGAGTGAAGAGAGAATTTTCTTCCACAATATGGGTAGCTGGACCTATTTCCAGAGCAGCAGCTGATCCTAGCGAAAAATTGCACTAGAGTGTGACTTTGGAGACCTTGGTTCAGTTTCTGGCACTACCACTGTTCTGCTTGGTTGGTTTATTTGCCTTCTCTCATGTCCTTATTTCCCCAACTGTAAGGTGGAGTTCATGTTAACTTTCTTTTGCAAGATACTAGAAAAATTACAGATTTTAAAAAACAGCATATAAAGCCTTTAAGTATCTGTGGTGCATTTACCCTGGCTGGATGCCAGGTGCCCACCAAAGCTGCTCTATCACTCTCCCTCCTCAGCTGGACAGGGGAGAGAAAAAATATGACAGAAGGCTCATAGGTCGAGATAAGGACAAGGAGATACTCAGCAATTACTGTCACGGGCAAAACAGACTCAACTTGGGGAAATTAATTTAGTGCCAATTAGAAGTCAGAGTAGGGCAATAAGAAAAAAAAAAAAAAAGTCTTAAAACACCTTTTCCCCACCCCTCCCTTCTTCCCTGGCTTCACTCACAATTCTACCTCCTGCCCCCAAGTGGCACAGGGGGACCAGGAATGGGGGGTGCAGTCAGTTCATCACACGTCTCTGCCGCTCCTTCCTCCTCAGGGGGAGGACTCCTCACACTCTTCCCCTGTTCCAGTGTGGGGTGCCTCCCACAGGAGACAGTTCGCCACAAACTTCTCTAACGTAGAGTCCTTCCAATGGCTACCATTCTTCACGAACTGCTCCAGCATGGGTCCCTTCCACAGGGTGCATTCCTTCAGGAACAGACTGCTCCAGCATGGGTCTCCTGTGGGATAACAAGTCCTCCCAGAAAATCTGCTCCAGCATGAGCTTACCACAGGGTCACAGCCTCCTTCGAGCACGTCCACCTGCTCTGGCATGGGGTCTTCCATGGGCTGCAGGTGGATGTCTGCTCCACCATTAACCTCCACGGGCTGCAGGGGGACAGCCTGCCTCACCAGGATCTTCACCAGGGGGCTGCAGGGGAATCTCTGCTTTGGGGCCTGGAGCACCTCCTCCCCTTCCTTCTTCACTGACCTTGGTGTCTGCAGGGTTGTTTCCTTCACATATTCTCACTCCTCTCTCCACTGCCATTGGTCCACCACAGTTTTTTTTTTCCCCCCTTCTTAAATATGTTATCACAGAGGGGCTACCACTGTCACCAATGGGCTCAGCCTTGGCTGCTGGCAGGTCCATCTTGGAGCTGGCTGGCATTGGCTCTGTCAGACACAGGGGAAGCTTCTAGCAGCTTCTCACAGAAGCCACCCCTGTAGCCCCTCCGCTACCAAAACCTGGCCACGCAAATCTAATACAGCATCCTGTTCTGTATGCTGTTTGTTGTTGTGCCCTGCTTGCTCCTAATATATGCCACTTGAAGGCATCATTAGAATATTGTGTATGTCGTCACTAGAAGTAAAATGAGGATGTGGTGATGAAACAGATCCTAGTATCAAGTGCTCTTCAGCCTGGGGCCCAAGCAAGGCCACTAAGAAAAGCAAGCCTATTCTCAGCTGTTTACAGAAATTATATACACAAATATTTCTATTTGCAAGCAGCGTAGAGGCTAAAAATCATCAGTATTGTATCCATACTAATACCAGGGGTTATTTACCTGTTTGGTGGCACATTTGCCCTGCTAGCTCAGAGGCAGGGGAGTTACTCAGTACATAAGGATCAGCCTCACTGTTTCATTCGGCCAGCATTTGTGCTTTGAGAAGGGAAATAGAGTGTATTTGTCAAATAGACTGAACATATGTTGGTGGGGTATTGCTATATTCTGTTTCAGTTTTCTCTATTTTGGATCAGGTGATAATGCATACAAGGCTATATGAAAAATCTCCTAGCACTTTGTTGCTTTATTGATTGGTTTCAGTTGTTCTGAGCATGAAGTCTTCTGCAAGATCAGTAATGGACTTGCCACCTTACCTCTTGCATCTCCAGTAAATACAGCTCTGAACATCGGGGCTGTGTAATGTTGCTAGACCAAGTCTGGTAGTATCTGTCTCTTATTGCCTCATTAACTTGTGAGCATTAGAACAAGATAAAAATGCCCTAAAGCTTCTTATCTGATGATTGTTGTAACCTTCTGAGTGCCATTAGTTTAAGTTTGCAATCAAATGCTTCCCCTGAGTATAAGGAGCACTGATTAAACCTGAAGTGTCCCCAGAGGCTTTTACAGCTGTCATGGGGGCGGTGGCTGCCCCTCTCCAAAAGGAAAAGGGGGGCTGGAGGTCCCAGTGGGGCAGCCACTCTGCAGACCTCCACGTGGCTGCCCCAGCTGTTCCTCTTTGCCTAATGAATTGTTTTACAAGGAGAGGCTGGATATTGTCATCACAAGCTGCCTTCCCCAGGGACTGAAGCCAGCCTGATAATGACTAATGTTAGTGATAGTAATTGAAGTGTGATGGCTCTCCAGGGACTTGCACACGCGTAGAGCTGTCAGGCACTTGTGGCTGGTACAGTCCCATGAATACCTCCGAAATGCTTTTTAATTGCTTGACTTTCATAACTAGTTCCCATATATCTCCTGCAGAAATAGACATTTTATGGGGGGAGGGAAAAGAAGCTGAGGACTCTGCTGTGACCCTTGGTTTACACATCTAGCTTACTGCCCTGATGTGTTTCTAATGAGGATGGCTGTATGTTCTTGCTCCTCTCAGATCTTGGTGTAGATCTGCTCAGTGTCTCTGCCCAGGCATGTCCAAGTGATTTCACCTGAACATACCTTCTGTTTTATGTCTAAGCCTTGTCTTCCGTGCTGCCGATCCCTGATCAATAGAGATTGAACTTGATTATAAAGGAACGCAATAACTTTATTTCAGAATATCAAAGGATCACTGGTATTAATAGTGTGGAAGTAGTGACAGCCATTTGCATTTTGTTAGGCATTGAAAGCTGGATGTAAGATAGAATAAAAATCTCATAAAAAACCTACCATATCCATGTGTCCCAACAGGACTGCAGTTTGTGGCCATGAGCTTTTGGGGGTTTAGGACTGAGAACTAAGAAATCTGTATAAAACAGTGTGATTTTTTTCTGATAATTTTCCCCTTTAGAAATGCATTATTGAATATGACAGTGGACTTGAGATAAAAATAGCCAGAATTGGGAACCGTACTTTTGACCTCCTGGATAGCCTTTTTGTGCATGGGGTGGTTTTTTTGCTGAGTTTTTGCGGGGGGAGGGTGTGTTTGGTTTTGTTTTTTTTAAAGTGCCATGTTGGGATTGGCAGATGAAGCTCATTGGGTTAAATGAATGTTTTCTGCCAGAAATAGCATTGATCACAACATGATATCAGTTCAGGAAAGAACTTCTAACAAGACCATGAGAATTGCCATACTCAGACCGGCACTCTTTCAGTGTCTTGCCCCCTGACATTGGACTGTATCAGTGTGAAGAGCTAGTCACTGTTCTGCACAATTACGGAGGAGCAGGCAAAGGGGTGTTCTTGCCAGTCCTCCCTGACAGCATTTGGTGTGTTCCCTGAAATGTGAAGCTTCTAAAGCTTTATCTATTGAAAATTTACCTATTTCTACATTTTTATGTAATACCTTCAGGATCTTGTTAAATGTAACAATATAATGTCATATGATTCTTAATTAAAGAGTAATAACTTGAGTGCATGAAAGCTTACATTCCCCCCCCGCTATATCATTAGTCTGATAATTTAGGACTTTATCTCCTTGCAGAATTTGCTCTGCCTTTATTTCCTCTTACAGATTTCTTTTGGCTGATATAATTATCATTTCTCTAGGTTTCTTTTATTCATTTCTATACAGTTTGTTTTCATGAAAAATCTAACTTTAATGGCTACAAAAGGATTTATCATGTATGAATTAATTGGATCTGGAGTAATACTGTTGTACTGGACTGAGAGCTCTTGTGGCTTACTTTGCTACTTAGAAGGCTGGTCTTTTCTGAGAGTCTATAGAGCGAAAATAGCAGGTCTCCTCTGTCTCATTGCTGGCTTGGGCAGAGGAATAATGAAATTCGTGTTGCTGCTACTTGAGGAAGCTGTGAGGAGAGAATGGATTTATTCACAAAGCTGAGTGACCAAGAAGGGGTGTTTGGAAAAGAGATAGGAAAAGGGAGAACTTGCCAAATGGAAAACATTTTCTTTGCCTTAGTTGTTGAGGGTGCTTGGAAGCATATATTCACCAGATACCTTCCAATTGCATAATATTGAGAGACAGGAGGACAGACTGGCTGAAGGTAGGGTTTTTAATACTAGATCGATCATGAGACTATGCAACAGCTGTACAAGGTCAGATGGTAAGCCAGAAATGTGCAGGGAGGGGAAGGGAATGAACCTAATTTTTTGGTACTAAATCTTATTTTTGTTTCATCTCTGTTTTCAGGTGACTCAATTCAGCCCATTCTGAAGTCAGTGTGAAATATCTTAGTAAATTCAGGATGAGTTAAAATAGGTCATACTAATTCATTCCAGCCACTCTATGGATTTAAGTGCTGAAAACCGTATTTTGTTGCTCTTACTCGTATGTTTACTCTGTAAGTGTAGGTGTATCTGATTTCAGGCCTAGGGGCAATCTTCTGAGAAGACTAGAATTTAAAGAGAGGACTTCTCTCCAACTCTTCCAGAGCATCCCAAAAGGCCACTTTAGGAAATGGGAGCTTGTGAATGAGTCCTGGCCTGGGCTGTGGGAAAGAGGTACAGTTTAGAAAGTCACAAGAAAAACTTTGATCGTGTGGCTAGGAGGCTTCTTTGAACTAATTTCTTGCCTGAATTCCCTTGTTTAAAAACTGTCTTTTTTAGGGGAAAAAAAATCCTGTCTCATTAAAATTAATAGTGATGGAGAATTTACTACATACCTATGGCTTACTTCTCTATTAAAAACCCAACTCTTGATGCTAATGTGAATTTGTCTGGGTGCTGAGACATTTTGAATTGTCTCTGTCTGTACAGGAGGGTTTTGCTGTGGCTTTTTGAGTTTTAGCTGGACATCAAAAAAGGGTGCTTAGTGCCATTGCCAGCAGAGCAAACATACTACCTCTTCTCATCATATTCATTGCAAGTTTGTTCTTCACCTCCCCCCACCAGTGAAGTACTGGCTCTTAGAAATTTATTTTGGTAATAAAACATTACTTTATACTTGCCCGTGAAAGCATGTTTGAAGGCTGTTTGTGGATTCTTTAAAGTGTCCAAGAGATTGTTGTTCCCTGATCACACTGCAAACTCCTATCATAATGAAGCCTGATGAATTAACACGCAGAAAGTTAAGCTCATAACTTTCAGTGGTTAACTGAGGCTCTTAAAATGTGGAACCAAACCTGTGGTTGGTGTGCTGTACTTCAGTTGTCAGTCCCAAAATGTTAAGTATTGATGGGTTTTGGTTATGAGAAAAAGGGTGGGTTTATTCTTTCAGAAATGTTATTCTTGCAGAAATTTTTGGTCACAATGAGGAGAAAATAAAGTTTCATTTACTGGTTTTCACAGTTGTAAGTCTTGACAGTAAAGCTAAAGGATATAGTTCAATTATTTTCCTGTGATTTATCTTACAACTTTTTACTGTAACTGGGGAGATGGGAATAGGAATCTCCATGCTGCATAAGTAGAGATTTTCAGTTCGTAATTTAATTTTGAGGAGATACTTTTACTGATAGGCTACAGCACAAGGACAAGAGTGGAGGTAATTGAAAAGTGTCTAATAACCGATTAAGCAGATTTCACTTGTGTGTTGTTTTGAGTACTGTTTTAGTGAAAGCTAGTGAATCTTATTATAATAAAGTTCAGCAGAATGTATTTTCTGTGTAGAAATTATTTTACATTGATAGGGCATTTTCATATGGAGAGCTTTCTATGCTACGAGGCATATATCCATGTGTTGTTTAAACTGCACAGAAAGCCAATTACTTTGGTGTCAGTACACACTGTCATGTAAAATCTGGCTTTCCAGATACTTGGTGATGTCTTACAAGTATCTGTACTATATATAATATAAGTTTCTCTTTAAGTCCTTGCACGATGTCTCCAAAACCTGTCGTTACATTTTAAACCTTTCTCTGTTCAACAGCAATTCGACAAATACTAGCTCCCGTTTTCTTCAAATCAAAATGTGGCTTCTGTTTTCTCACTCTAGGGTTTAATCACTGTTCTACTGAACCAGGTAAAACCGGGTTTGGTCAGTAGCTGGAGGGGAATCTGTGAAGAGCCCAGGTGTTGCAATAAGCAGTGTTGATGTTCTTCTCCCAGTGGGTTGCTGAACTGTTATCATGTGGTAGCTCTAGAGGGCTCTCTGCTGTTGGAAATGTTACATTTCCAGTGAGTTGTATGACAGAGGTCTTAATAACCTGTTGGTCATTAAAGAACTCATAACACTTTTTTTTGTAAATGCTAACCTTGTTGTTATCAGCAAAGTACAGCATATGCAATTAGAATCTAATTTTCTCCAGTGTCAATTAGAGACTCTCATTCTTATTCTGAGCTGTGTTCTGCTCTGCGTTTAAATGGCTGTCACTTACGTTATGGCATTTAAGTAGCGTAGGAAATAATTTTTGTGTATGTGCTTTGCAAAGTTCCTTGTGTAAGTCACTGCAAGTATGATGTTATCAGCACTGACTATATATGCAGGAAAGACAGGAAATAATTATCCTAGCCTTTATTGTAACCATGTAGTTCATTACTGTAGTAACCTAAGAAGTATATGGGCATTGTTACGGGAGTGTTAGAAATAAATGTATAAGATGGATGACTAGATGAGACAGGATGAAATAATGAACAGTAATTTTCAGCAGAGTAATAGACATTTGTCATCAAGTTGTATTAAGTGGCATTTAGAAAGGAAAGAATACCTATGTAATACTTTCTCGTTTTATTTCCAAACCCTTCCTTTGGGTGTTACACAGGGACATGAATCCAGTTCTGCCTTGGTGGATGTGCAGTTTCATGCTGGGTGCAACTGAGTATTCTATATCAGACTTGGTTCCATTAAAATGGACTTTAAAATGTTTAGTTTGTAAATGAATCAAGCAGTTAAAGATTATAATGCTGTGTTCTCTGTAGTAATACTAAATTCTGTTCTCTTACAGTTTTGTAGGTTTGCTTTTCCATACACATGGTTTTGTGCTGACAGTGCATTGCATAAGGGAAGCTGATTGCTTGGGAAGCTAGCTGGTAACATTTGGGGAGGTTGACATGTGGATAAGAATGCAAGGCAGTTGGGTAGGTAAGCTCTTTCGTTGCATGTATGCGCTAACATAAGCAGGGGTGTGTACTAATTTCAGTGCTAATGCTCGTGTCTTAAACATAACCAAGGAAGAAACACTTACTGACATGAATGACAACAGTTTGTGTCTCCTGGAGCAATTGTCTTTGGTTTCAGAAAGCCAGTGCTGCATTGCTTTCACTTGGTTGTATTTCAAAAGCTGTGAAGACTAGAAGTAACACCTGTGAAAAGTAGAAGGCTAGAAATAACATCTGTGAAGACTAGAAATAACTGCAACGTGATTACAGCTTATATTCACCAACACGTTTGGGCAGCACAGGTTGAACGTCTGTTACTGATGGTGCCGCAGTTTTCTGTATGATAAGAGGCTTATGTATTGAGGGAGTGAAAATAATGTTGAGTGTGACGCCTAGTGAGCTCCCCAGTAAGAACATGTGTGACTGTCCTGCTCTACCTGCTCTGTGGTGAGTTCTGTCTCATGTACTCTACAAAGTCCTCGCTTGATGTCACCATTTTGAACTTCCTGCTGAAGGGAAAAAAGGCAAAGTATGGCTAGAATCAGGAAGGGGACAGGTTGTTTTATTTTTATTGGTAGCATTTACAGTTGCCCAAGCAATGAGGGCTGGAGAAACTGGCTCTTGAAAGCCACGACTCGATTAGATGTTTGGGCCTGTTGTAAAATGATGTGATTTCTGCTGGTTGTGCCAGAGTGGAAATCCTCCTTATACAGTGGAGGAAAGGTATTGAGAAATCTTTTCTGTAAATTCTGTTTTTTCCCTTTCTCTAGGAGCTACTTTTCATAGTACAAAAAATACGCTGAATTACCCTTGTCTGCATAAAACACAAACTAATAACAATTAAGCTATTGATTACTTTCTCGGGCAGTGAAAAGATGCTTCTTCCAGGATTTGTTTCCCCATGCCGTCCCTGACTTCAGACACCTGCAACACACGAGTTCTGGTCGTAGATGAATTCAAAAGCTCATTCCTTCTAGCATTTTGGATGTATTTATTGCATGTACTACATCTTTTCATGCCTGACCACTGTAATTTGAGAGGAAATCATATCTTTTTTATTGAAGGGTTTGGATTGTACTAGTTTAGTTGAAGTGGGGATTTTATATCAGTTTTAATACACTAGTGAAAATTTTGCATAATGAGATCTTAAGCAAATTAAAACCTTGTATACAACTATTGAGCTTGTGTTTGTAAATTCAGAGGGTAAACATAGGTGTAGCTAGCCTTACTACACAGGATTTTGGATTGTTATTTGAAATACATTTTCAAGTAGTTATGGTTAACTGAAATAATTTCTGTGAGGCACAATATTATGGAGTGGCTTCTGCATCCTCCATTATTTTTGCTTTGACTTGTTAGTTTTGAATACTTTCCTAGTCAGTTAATAATCAGGTCAGAGTACTGAAGTCACTGAACAAAATGTCTGATAACAGTGTCTCAGAATTAGTGTTGCAGAAATGCTTTCAATATGTTTAAACATGCCTATTTCTATATTTCATATAATACTGTACATTGTTAAACCCTGACAGTTTTGAGATCTAAATAATTTAAGGGAAAAAAATTAAAAATACCCTTTTGGCTCTTGCATCTGCCTGAGGGACATCCTCCTTGTTTGGAGGATTTAAAAATACAATCCCTGTGTTACTTCCCTGTTGAGCAAATGCAGAGGGGGGTACAGTGGAAGTTACTTGGCACAAATTTGTATGGAGAAGAAAAAGGAAATAAACATTTTCTATAGTCTTTCATTCCTAGTTGTTTTATGGTTAAGTAACTATGGTGGGTAAAATTGAGATGAATACGAGTTTCAGAGATCACTACACAGCTGAAAGGGATAAAAAGAAAGTGTTTTTCACTGGAGGTGGCCTTGAACCTTCAGAAGCCTGTATATAAGCTTTATGTTACCTGAAGCTGTATCCTAATTGCTTTAAGATGTATTAAGTGCATGTATAAGTCTCTTCACTTCAGGGTCTGCATTTTACTGAGTTCTCCATTTCTCTGTTTAAAACAATAGAGAAGTGACTTTCTGTTGTTAGCCATTTTCACTTTCTGGTAATCTAGCAGCGTCACTGAGCTGCTCTGTCTTAGTTTGAAAGTACAGTGGCAGTCTACTATTTTGACTACTATTTGACAACTATTTTGACCCAGTTTCACCACATCACCTGCTCTGTTTAGGGAACTTTGTACAGCCAGTCCACACCCTGAGCCATCAGGGTAGTAATTCTCTAGTTGCAATGGGTGGCAATGCCTACTTTCTGAAGAGCTGGTGTGTGAATGTGTGTACGAGGTTCTGGCCATAAATCTATCGATCAGACTAGGGTCACCGTAGTGCATTTCCCAGGCTGAAAGTTGCAAAGTCCCTGGTCTCCAGGTTGCCTGCTGCTTCCCTGTTAGAATTCAGTGTGCCAGACCCATGGCACCCCTGTCCTTCATGAATGGAATTCAAAAAGACACTTACATTTCCATAAATAAATTAGGAATTCAGTGGCTTCTTCCGGCTAATCAGGGCAGGCTGATAAACCTTGCTAGCTGTTTAATAAATGAATTGTGACTGATTACCTATTAATATGGACGCCTCAGGAATTCACCCTGGGGGAAGCAGAGCAGTGAAATAGAGAGGGGCATGGTCCCCTGGGAAATCAGGGCTTCATGTTTGCAGCTTAAATATCTCTGTGAAGTATCAATAAGGAGGTAATTGAATTTTGAACACAAACATGAGCGCCGGATGGATGAAGGAGAGGGGGGCTCTGATCATCTCTTCATGCCCCTTCATACTCCCCTCCCCTTTCCCTTAGAGACCACTCTAGTGAAGATAGATGCTAAATCCATTAAATAAAGATTAGACTCTGTCGTGGTAGAAAATGGCAGCTTAGCTAGATCCCTGGGCAAATTGGGACCTTTAGCAATACAGAAAATTAAAATATACATTTTTAACAAGTGTGCTGTCGACACAGTAATAATGACTGTGTGGCTTGTGGGGTTTGCTCACCTTTCAGGTCTGCTTTTGTTTGGTTTTATCACTTGCTGTTGTTTTGAAACCAGCCTGCTTGGTCTCTCTGAAGCAGAGAAGACTTAGGGGAAGGACGGGTTTTTTTCCCACCTTGCTTTCTGTCTTAGGCACTTTTTCTTGGCTCTTATTGCTTGTGATAGTATAGAAGATCGGTACTCTTGTATTTGAATATGGAAGTAATTAACTTTGGCTCCAGCATGCTCAGTCACATGTCCTGAAAAGTAGTTGGAAATAGTCTAGAGGAAGCACAGGGATTATATTGGAGAGTGAAATGTAAATGTGATCAGGCTTTTTTAAAACGGGTTTTATTCTCTAAGCACATGCCTTTGTTTTTTATTTACTCCAGATCAATTTTTCTGAGTTCTACCATTATGGGAAAGATTAGTATAAGGGTGTGCATTGTAACATGTCAGTGTTCTTTCTTGCCATGCAATGAATTGTAGAAACACAGCTGAAGTGGCCTTTAATGGGTGACAGTTTATAATACTGTGCTAGGCATAGAATGCGATCAGGCCGCCTTCACAACTTTGCATGCCCTGTCCTCTGTTGCAGAAAGTCACCAGATCCTCCTGGGTTTTGGAGGCAGAACCTCATCTGCCTGTACAAGTAGGGAGCAATTGTCATACTAGAGAGACTGCTCCTCTTTTTCCAAATAAGATGATCCTTTTGCAGAACAAAATTGTTTGTGTTTAACATTTCTTAACAACAAATGAGCCTAATGTGTTCCTGAAGAAAATTGCTATTCCTTCCTTCTAGAAATTTTTCTCTTTAGATAGTTTTGAGAATGCAAAGAGAAAAATGGATTTATGTTTTGCTGAGTTACAGTGGACTGAGACAGTAGTAACATGAGGACTTCCATCTTCTTCCATGACATCTCCTTGATAACACCACTTTCCTCTTTTCAGGCTCCTCTCAAATTTAAGCAGTCATGTCTGGAAAACCCTTGATGCTGCATCCTCAGCTTCAGCTGCTAAGGACTGAACCCAGCATTGTCATCTTTGGCTTAGGAAGAACAAAAGTAGCTATTATTAAGCGTAAAAAAAGTATTAATATACATGGG